>JAUKWC010082381.1:0-29813 GCA_032356245.1 Endocladia muricata
TATCTGACAAATCTCGACATCATGATGGTCTACCGCCTCGATCGTTTCGGACGCGGCGGACATCACCGTCCGTTCAACCAAGTCGGCATCCCCGGCATCCGCATCATGGAAACCCACGAGCATTACGACCGTCAGCATCAGGATTTGCGGACGGAAAACGGCGAACTTGATTTTGATTTGAAAGACCCCGCTACAACTGGAAACATTTCGTGGTAAACCATGTGCTGCTGAGTCTATATATTCGTTCGTGCGAAGCTTGGTAGTAAAGAGACGAAGCACCGGGCAGGTCATACAAGACACACAGAATGCGAATTACCCGAATACTAAGCCTGAGCCCTGTGGCACACTTAGATACCTATTTATCAGGACGCACTAAACTGGTGCCGATGACCAAGCATCTTGCCGGCCCATATGTCTTACGCTGGCTGGGTAACGGCGGCTCTGCTGTCGAGGTCAAGCAGGGATATGTCCGGCTGGAGCTGCTTTTCACCTACGGACGATTAGTTCTCCAACATGCCGGTGGCCTGAATAAGTACATGGAGCTTGCCACCCAAAACTCCTTTTGAGACAGTACGACAGAACTCGCCGTGTACCTTAGCCTTCACGGCATGCGCGAAGAGATGCGAAAAGATATGCCTTTAGCTTTTGGAACCGACATGGCATCGGCAGTAGCAGCGAGACTATGTGCTAGTTTGCACTATTCGTTTTCCTAGTATCTTGGAAGGGTCCCAGTAGTAGGGAGCCTTGAAGGACGTCCGGCTGTACTCCACCACACGAGTTCTAGGAAAGCCGCTCTGCAGAAGCTTTCTCGTGATGACAGCGAATGTCAGGGAGTGATACTCTTTTGGAGAGCGAGTGCGCACACCAAAGCGCGTAAGAGAGAAGGCGGGTTCCCATAGCATAGAGGTGATTTCTCCAACCCTCCGTATGCCACCTGATCTCTTCCTCTTCGTGATAGAAACTGCAATAGAACGTATGAGGATGTCGACTTTGCTCTTGGTCAATACTGAATCCGGATCAATGGAGAACGAAGTACAGAAAGCAGCGGCGCCTGGAATCTGATCAAGAAAGACAACGTTCTCGTGGCGAACAAAAGGCTCTTCCATACGCAAAGCATCCACGGAAGCGCGGCAAAGCTTGGCTGGTAACTTTCTGCGAAAATGACGGTGTTACCCAAACTCGGAAATGTAGTACGTCGAAACTCGCTGCGCATAATAGACAAGGTACAAGGACGGCCAAAGGGAGACGGACTCACGGGAGTAGGGAGAGGGTACAGAGCTGTGACGTAGTGGATTGGCAGAGATGCAATTTGGTGCTCACTGAGGACATGCCGAGACGGTCAGTTGTGGACACTCGGGCGTGCTCGTGCTCTGTGCTAAAACGATTGGACGTAGGGGTGCTCACCGTTCACGACGGGCCATGCCACTGGAAACACACTTCTGCTACTGGCTGTCTGCGCAGGAAACCACTTTGTAGTCGTTGACTGGTACTGCAGCTTGAGGTGCGAATCGAAAAACAGTTGTTCTATAACACCCACAATTGAAAACGTTTTCAACTTCCGTACAGTCTATCGACGTTTGGAGGCTGGGCCACGATACCATGGAGCACAGGAACCTGCCCTTCGCACTATTTCAGTCGCAGTAACGTGGAAGTCCACATTGTCATATCTGTGCAGGTAACCAGTCGTCGAAAAAAGGTAACAAGCGACTGGGTTAGATTCTTCGTGATTCGGTTGCATGCGGAGGCAATCCGAGCGAAATCTTCGCGTGCGATTACCGAGTCCGAAGAGAGGTCGCGCGAGAAAACCGGTGGGGTCGAAGAACGCCAATAGGTGTGATGTGCTACGGGATGTCGAGAGACCCACGCGGACGAGGCGGAATGGGTGAGAGAATGGGAGTAATGGAGGGGCGCAGTGATGCGAACCGGAATAAAAGTTAGGCAGGGCGTGTGACGTTGTTGAAGAGCACCGATAAATGGATGGTGTGATGCGATGCAGGGGGCGTGGCTCGTTGCGGATGGAGGGTGTGAAAGACTGTCGGTGCTGGTGGGGCGTGGTGGGACAAACTGAATTGGACACTGGGCGTCTTGTACGGCGTCGCTAAAGAGTGCCAAGAATTGTCGTGAGAGACCCAATGCGGGAATTATCGGTCGTGCGAGGTGGCGATGGTGCGTGACAGTCAGTAATGGTGGTGCGTGGTGGGGCAAACTGCTTCCAAGCGTAGGCGTGTGGCGCGCCGTCCCCAAAAAGTGTGGAATTATGTCGTGTGCGATACAATGCGAGATTGACAGGTCGTGGGAGATTTGGTGGGCCAGGAAATAGCGGAGACAGTCAGGTTTGACGGTGCTAACTGAGAGAACATATGGGTACGATCCATGTCAAGGTTGGGACAATGTAGAGCGTGGTACGCGATATGAGGAGTATGAGTGGTTGGCAGATGACGAGAGTCCCGAAAAGTAAAGAAAGTACTGCGGTTTGATGAAAATAGTACAGTACACGAGTAGTAAACACATTGCGGTACCTCACTGGAGTCAGACTAGACAGCAGTCCACCACCCACATTCCCCATCAGGTCTAGTTTGACAATTTTGGATCCATAGTATTAGCTCAGCTAAAACTACAAAATTCGAATGTACAGTGTAGTGGTACGATGGATGGATTTTGCCAAGTCCCAGTATGCGAAGGAGTAAAACTGCGTCGAGATTTTCCGGACATCGTAGCATTTCGGCTGGTAGTACCATAGTCGGACGTCCACCGAATACACGCCCGAGTCTAGTACTAGTACACCTTGACGCCCACCCACTCTAAATATCAGTCTAGCTATATTGGCTCAGGACGTCCCAAGAGTGGAAGTCTGAGTCTAAGTACACTACACCCGGATTTCCAACCGGTCGAGTTTCAGGTCTGCCCACAATCTACCTCGAACTGCCAAACGTACTGTGAACCACGGGTATTAATGGACGTGGTACTGAACCTAGCGGACGTCCGAATTCATTCTTGAAAGCAGAGACGTCGATTTGTAAGTCATGAAAAGCAGCAAAGTCTCGTCGTCGAGAGGTCGCGAGTCAATATGTTTGCTCTGTTTCCAAGCTTCTCAGCTGCACTCCATTACTATGATTCTGTGGCCGATTTTGACCCGCAGGTGATTCAGGACTGCGGTGTCGACCTTCTGCGGGGGACTGTGAGAATGGATTGTGTTCTCCTTGGTTATCCTTGTCGTCTTGGCCGCCTTTCTTTCCTCCATCTCCACTCTGGCGTTCTTGACGGACCCCGTTTTCGACTGCCCCAATCTAATGTAGACTGCGGCTGGCATCCTCGACTCGGCAATACCTAAGGACCATTATGTATAGCGTGAGAACGGTGTAGCCAGTGTCTCCCTGGAGAGTACTTTGCTCGTGGAAGCTAGGGCTGTTGACGTGTTGCGGAGACTGGCTGCATTCCGGCAGGCAGTTGGGCGGGAGGCTAGTTTACACCGAGCAGATCACCATTTCGGCGACGCATCAGGTGCAGTCGTCCTGCAAGACGTGGCGATGTTTTCCATGGACACAGGAGCAATGTCCTACGAGGCCGCCGGCATTGAGAAGACTAGTAGGCATGATCGTGTCTAGGAGGTCCTGCCAGGAACTCCCGGGCTCGTTTTTCCACTGCGTATGGCTATCACTCGTCAACAGGTACGTAAATCAGGAGGGCATCAGAATATAAATCCCGACAGAATATCTACGTCGGCAAGGAGGACGTATGAAATGCGACGGACACTGGATTCCCCTACTTTCTGAAGACATAACGGCCTGGAAGTCACCATGTAGCTCAGAGCAACATTAGTATCGCATTTACCAGCTTTTTGTTCTATCCGCACGACCCCGTCCAGCTGTCTTGCCCCTACAGGCGGCTACGGTGAGATTACTAAAACCAAAACCGATTTGATTGAACTAGCCGTAGTACCAGAACCTGAGTTCGAAGCTAGAGAAAATTGGTAGTCCCAAGATGGAACTAGTCCTTCAGGTCCAAAACTGGACCTGCCTCAGCGTACATACGCCGATGAACGTACGTCGAGGTAATGCTGGCTGGGAAATCCAAGGCGGTCTTACGCAATGAGGTATCGTATCTCGACTGACTTGTGGCTAAGAGGCTGACGCGAGCTAGGTAAATATCTACGTAGTGTCAGCGGAAGCACGAAGTTTCTCGACTTTCTAGTACTTGGTGACAGTAGCATATATGAAAACTTTCAGGTCCGTTTCGAACATGTGGCGAAGGTACTACTAGGATTTCCTGATCTTTAATTTTACGCTGACACGCGCGTTTATGATCACTACCAGTCTGGAAAAGCGGATAACGAGATCTTGCTTGTCGGGAATGGAGCACAGTTTTCGTGTGCTATTACCGTGAACAAGAACTGCTTACCCTCCAGACTATTGTACATACACGGAAGTCGTCGAATGGAAATCCACGATACGATAGATAATGCCAAACAGGGCGTGCTTCTCTTACCATGAATGGACCAGGCAGACACACAGTGACCACCATACCGCAAAAAAAAAATGCGGAGGTAACGTATCCTGTCAGCAGCTAAGACCCTGGACCTGGAAAGTATCTCCCAGAATCGGAGAGACGAGGACCCTGAGAATATCTCCGTCAAACTTCGAGACATGCATTCTTGTTGGAGAGACGCGCCCAGTCTCATGACATTGAACGTTGGCTGGAAAAAGGTTTAAGGTCTACCGACGATCGAGACGAGCAAACACCGATGTTTCCAATACGTGCTTCAGTACTCGTCGACAACGGTATTTAGCAAACTGACGGAGATGGGTTCGGATCATGCATTCTTCGTGCTCCAACCTGGATGACGGCTTGAGAATGATTTGCATGAATTGAGCTGCCCAAATATTCAGAAATTGTCTAGTTGAGACTCTGAGTGCCAAACCAGACTGAGCCAATAGGCCAGAGCTCGCGGCAACAATGAAAGACATATCCAGGCAATATCACACGCTACACAGAAACGAGGCTTTGGAGAGAACAGCCTTCACAAAGGTAGCTAATTGTGCCCACATCTTTCCCACTGTTCTGTAATAGATGTAAAATTGGAATAACGACCGACACAAACCAGTAGCGGACATTATTTGCCATTAATCAAACAGTCAAAGCGATCTGAGTCTCGCCTCAGACGTACGCGGTACAGGGCACACCCAACTACACGCTCAAGAACTCTTATTATCTGTTCAGACTACGCAGAGTCACAAACGGAGGTCAGGAAGCGCCACGCGTATCGGCATTCCGAGTATGGAGAAATAGTATGTCCTGATATCGGGAAGGGTGCATGCCTGCATGGTCTCTGTTCGCCAATCACACACTCATGCTGTTAAATAGTCCATGTGAGGCCAGCTCAGAGTGGTGATGGCAGATTAGCGCTGAGAAGTCCAAATAGCTGAAAGCTGAGCGTACCGAAAGTAAGTAGTAAGCTATCCCAGGATAAAAGAGCTGTCAGGACGACATAATTTTGAGTTCCGCTTTTAATCCGTACCAAGGTGACCTGAAACAGACCACGTCGAGCACTGCATATCAGACCACGCGGTTTAGCTCTTGGAGCCGAGCACATGTTTCTTGTTACTACAGCACGACGGAACTCACCTGAATACCAGCGGGATACTGCGTCTACCGAATATGGTAGAGATACAAAGTCAGCCATCTGCATAGACTAGGCCTTTCGTCAAGCAACAATTTGAAAGATCCAGCTCAGTCCAGACGCACGTGTCTGGGCGTCCTCATGTCGAGGCGAGGTGGCTGTTGCCTTTCCTGTCGCATCGCATACAGAAAGTCATCTGCGACTTAAAAAAACAGCTACGTTTACATGTAGTGAAAATAGTATGAACCCTAATAGCACGAGTGAATCCGCAACTTGAGCGATTGCAGATTACAGCTGTTGCTGTTGCAGGAGTTTAATGTCTAAAGTGGGCGGATTGTCGGCAACAACGAGCCCCCCAGGAATACTGCCAGCCCTCCGATGGTTTTCTTCGGCGTCAACGTATACCTGCCAACTTTCAGCAGTCTAGAGCGGGGACCGAAATGAGTTGGAATATCCACGTTCGGACGTTTGCTCCATGACCGATTCCTCACGCCATTTGCATATTACAACCGCTGTAATAGTACTCATGGTCCAGTCGTTTTAGAATGCGTACGCTGTAACCTGCTCCACATCCGAATAGGTCGGGTCGCCTTGGCGTAGTACGCACAGAGGAAAAGGTTCCCGATGATGAGCACTGCCTTGCAGCCCGCGATGTCTGCGCCAATACTGTTGTCAAAGTAGTTCCGACCGTGCCCAGAACTGTAAAGGAGTATCCCTCACGCCTAACCTAGAACTCACGGGGTCTCCCAATAGTGTGACGATGTACTGTCTACTCGGACATGTTCTGTGGTCTTTCTTCACTGTCGGGATGATACATCCTATCCCGTATTGGAATCAGATGGTCCAGTCCCTCAGTAACTGTAGGGACAAATGTCCAGAAATACAGCAAGTAATCCGAGTGGTCGTCTTCGTCGTGGTGGCGTATATACGAAATATTTCCTCGGCTTACAACATGAAACTCAGCCGCGATAGCATAAGCTGTCCAGGACGATGCTCTCTGTGTTGACAAACCAGGTCTACGTAGCGGTCATGCAGATGTTCGCCGTATCCGAGCAACGGACGAATCCTGTCGGTCGACCGCGTGCGTATATTGGAACTGCTTCATTCATCTGAACAGGAGCAAGTACCAAGTACGTTCTTGCTACCGGTTGTGTATTTAGTAGACTTGTCGGTGATCTGCGGTCCTCGATTTAGTATGTGATTTTGTACTCATGGACTGGCGCGGATTGTCTTATGCACCAGCAGGTCTCCACACTGTAAATTACACTTTCCACACTATCTTGTACGCTTAGTGTTCAACAAGCATCACAAGAACAATGCGGCCGTGATAGAAGGTAACCCGACGTCTGTGTTCTCCTAGAGGGAAGCCTGTACGGTCATTAGGTTCGACAGCACGCTCGGTGTTAGAGCAGGCCGTGGAGCGCTTCTCTGCGAGCTTCTTGACTACAGTGAAAGCGAACAGTGTGATTTTTCTGTCAAATTCCGTCTTAGTGAGAGCGTCACTAGGACCCCCGCCTCTATGCAACGATTAGAAATCTTCTGTCTTACGCAGAAGAGTGAGCTCGACGTGAAAAACTTTGCAACTCCGATTACCACTATCGCCCTCAACACTATTACCCGACACTGCACTGAGTGTTTCGATTCTTGGGATCGGTAGCGTTGGAGACGATGTCATTGTACACAATTGCAGACTGTCCACTTCAGACGGAACGAATTGGGTTACAGCTAGTTCGAAGTCAGGATCCCAGGAAACGTTTTTCTTTTGTGTAACATAAACGAAGAACTAGCCAGGCCCCATTCTGCTGTCTTCACATGAGCACGGTCCTGGTTTACTAGACTCAACGGCAGGTGAAAGACGATGCGCGTTCTGAAACGACTTAACCGACTTGTCGCATTTTCAGAATACGATGTCATTCCGTTTTCGGCTGAAATGCGTTTTTTTGTTCAGTATACGCGTCGGAGTATGACTGTAGTCAAAAGCAGGTATGTTACAGCCTTAATGGCCATTGTTAGACATAGCTTGCGCGATATTCGCTCCAACCACGGTTTCCAGGGTGGTTGTGGTGAGTTGTTCATCAGGTCTAGAAAGGAAATGATGTTCGCATGTCGACCTTGCTGCAGCTCGCAGAGCCCTTCATGTTTAGGTTTCGTTATAGTCCGAGCGTTTTTGCCTCTTCTCACTAACTACGTTTTTAAACGTTTTCACGCCAGGAACGCCCGGTTTAAAAATTGAGAGAGTCCCTGATGACAAGATTTGAAAGTCGTCATCCTTTTTGCATTCTGATCTTTAGTTCATGTTTCCAAAACCAAAGTAGTTGACGTATATATACATTGATGGCAAATTACTAGAATTAGACTATGACAAATTGGAAGTTTACGGCCAGCATGACAGAGAACAATTGGGATCTAACTGTACTTTGTGTTCACTTACTGGTTGTGCTTGTGTCGCTAAAATGGTGTGATCGTTTTTGGGCGATCACTCACAGTCTTCATTGTACTGCTGTCAGGTTCTTCGCTCTGGATAGGGAGTGGGGTAGAGAGTAGTTCATGCACTGCTGTCGGCCCCCTGCGGCGGTGAAGGGGTCTTGGAGGCTTTTTCGTCGACCACTCCGAAGAACTGCACTTTCTCTGCCGGTTCATGACCGGGGAACGAAAGGTATTGGCGAATCAATGGCGAGTTAGAAAAGATGAGCCATGGAAGTAGGGAAAAATAACGTCTGTATTTCAGGAAATGGATGCGAAAGTCCACTGAATGAAGTACGCGGTCTAGTGAAACCCGTGGCTTATTGCTCATTTTGCAGTTCCAGGCCTAGAAATACTAGACTTTGAACCGCACTTCTCGACATTCATGGTCTAGTAATACTGGTTCGTATGGTACGGCCTATGAAAATCCAGAATGCACTTATAATACATAGTGTACTGCGACGTGTTGAAGTCCATCCCTAGTTCTACTGCACTATAAATGCACTTCTGGGAGTTCCGCATGCAGTATTTCTGCATTCGGAACTGCGGAAAAAAGGCTGAGTATCGCAATTACTGAAACTAAACCGAACGTTCGCTGCGCGCGGTGATCGCCCAGTCTCGTTCTGCTATGTATTCGTATTGCTACATGAATAGTTCTTCTAGAGTATATGGACGGGCTTTCCTTTTCACCATCATGCCCCACCATAACCCCTACTCCCTCGCCCTCTCCACTTCCGATGAATCATATTCTCTGCATCGCATCGCACAGCACACGTCCCGCCACTCTTCGACGATGCCTTCCATCCCGCACACGATGCCTTCCAGTTTGCATACCACACCCCACCATCACCCACAATCCGTCACCCTCTCCACCTCCAATGGCCCGCACTCTACGCGTCGCATTGGACTCCACCTCCAACAAGCCTCACTTCCCGCATCGCTTCGCACACCACATGTCTCGCCACTTTTCAACAATGACTCCCATCGCACCCAATCCCTTCGGGCCCACGCGAGTACCATTTCCAATACGCGCTGCTTACCTGTGTACGCCCTCGCATCACAAGGAAAAATCGTCCCTCAATACTTTCTGTTGACGGCAGGATGCCTGCGCAAATCTGACAAGGTGGCGTCCCGAGTCACGGCGGTTTAAATAAGGCCTGTGACAGGTTCTTATGTTCCACAGTTTCGCCGCCGTGCCTTGAAAATACCTTGGATGAAATTACTCTGGGCTGTACGAAATTTTGGAAATATTTCCATGAGGGACATTACAGTACCAGTGCTTTTCGATTCCCACCTCTCATTGTAGTAGTCGTAAGCGAATAAATGATGTTCTTGTGTGGACAGAGCCAATAGCCTGCGTGTATGTCGAATGGCAGGCCCGATCTTCCACCTTGACCACTCCCGCGTGCACAAGACCTGCCCTAAGTTTCGTGAACGCGGGAGCGGTCGCGAGCAGACCTACCGGCCTGTTCTTACTGAAAACCAGAACACAGCTTCACCCATGGAAAACGTCCTCCCTCGCCGTTCTCCCACCCCTTCCGCCCGCCAATCTTCTTTCAGCCATCTTTGGCACCCCTCAAGAGGCGCAGCAAATTTCGGGTCTGCATCTACTGGTCTTCCGACTCGTACTCCCATTCTAAAGACGAGCAACGGTGTCACCTCCGAACACACTGAGTGCCCAAGCTTGTTCCTACTTCTCCGCAAGGCTTATTCGCCCCAGAACCTCACGTCGCCTACGATGCTAACGTCCTTTATGGTGAGGCTCCGGCGCTTCTGCTTCCCTTACTCCCTTTTCTATGTCACGTTGATCCAGGCCGGACCACAAGTGAGACCGACCCCGGTTCAGAGTCTATCGCAGTTTCTTTTGCCGAAGTAGAGAGGACGGCCTGTCCGTGCACGGTTGAAGGGATCATATCTATCGTGAGGGATCCTGACTTCTCTCTCGCGCGCTTTGGAGACGACATTCGCTTCTCACAAGAGTGCCGCTCCCTTATGTTCGCTGTTGTCGAGAAGGAGATTCTCCATCAGCGCTCCTCCGCAACTTGTGTGTAGGAACCCGGCCGTACGTCCTTTGGAACTGCCTACTTCCGGGACCCTGTCGAGATTCTGCGAAATCAAATAGCGCAAGCTAAAACAGAGCCTTGTCACTTCCGCCCTTGTGGTGCCTCCCCGCAGAGCGACACGCATCTCTTCGCGCATCTCGTGGAGACTGACGTGCACCGACGAGTTTGTGAAGATGTTCAGGAAGAAGTCATGGGTAGCGAGATCAACAGGGTCATCTAGGACACCGGGACGTCGGGAACCTACTCGTTTGCAGGTCGCATATAGATCTATACGGATAAAATCGCTTCTGCACTTAAAAACAGCGCCCGCGTTATCTACCCCGTGCATCTCACTCACCTCAACTTTACTGCAGCTTTCGGCCGACGCTGCATTGCGTCCCGGCACGCTATCGTCGGCTATCTTCCTGTCCGGCTCTTCCCCACCGTGGACGACAAAGACTTTGACGTTCCTCCACCTCCTTCGTCTGCGAGCGCACCTGACACGAAAATCTCCGAACCACACTCCGCCCTGCACTCTCTGCTATCGCCTCTGTATGAAAAAGCCCTCGTGCGCTGCACAAGCTCATATGCCTACCATCATCTCTGGAAATGTCGCCCAGTTCTCCCCAGCAACTATTACCACATACCGGAAGAGGAGGGCATTATCAGCGCTCAATCAGCTCTAAAAACCAGCCAACCCTGCCACCGTTGCGACAAACCTTCAAATCTTCTCATTTTGTCGGTCTCATTCCCGCCGCGCACTTCGCAGTTCACCATCCATCTTCGCAGAAAATCGGTTGGCTTCGAGGTCGACGTAGCCCTTCATGCACTGTTGCACAGGTCGACTGAGGCACGATCTGCCACCGCACAGGCGCAACAAACCCTCGCCATTTCCTCCCTGCGGAGTTTGCCATCCTTTCTGCAAATAAACCCCTTTCTTCCATCTAATTGTCGTCTCGACATGCACTCCAATTCCGGTTTTGAACAGCGGCACAACCTCCACCTATGCATCTCCCAAGCTAACGAAGACCTACATTTATATAAGGCTCGACTCTCTGTTCTTAATCACAGCGTGAGCTTCCGCCGGCAACAGTTGGAAGCAGTTGAGAACCATCTGCACAGCTCCTATTCGCGGAGTCAACACAGTTCTGGCTGCCGTTCAGAGGGGTTTCTACGTTCGTGGCCTACACGGGGACTTCTTCACCTCCGGATGGGGCATTCGCCTGAACGGACTCTACACAAAAGAGAGAGCTTGCCGCAATCCGGAGGCCAAACACTACAAATCCGTTAACACTGTCTTTCGGATGATCGCAGGAATCATAGACCGTTGCTGAGATAAAGGTGACTCCGCGCCCCTCGCATCTATTTGCGCTCAGTACTTAGACATTTTATTACTCCCCTCTAGACAGGGAATAAAGAAGCAGTGGAGCCTTGCCGAGGTTGACAACCTAAAGAACCATGTCAATAAGTTCCAAGCCTCCAGGCTCTACATCTTTCGGGACCGCCGCCCCTATCAGGCTCAAGACCGCTACGATTCATCTCCTCAACCTCCTCACAGATAACATCCGCAACTTTGGAGGCCCACAACATCTAGATGCCGGTGTTTATGAACACGCTCATACCGCATTTAAGCAAGACTACCGCTGCACCTCCAAGGGAGGGGCAACAACTATGGACGTAACCGTCTGCCCCATCCAGCACACCACAGACTTTGCTGCCGTTCGAATTCGAGTCTGCTCCGTCTCACAATCGCGTCGCCACACGATCCCGCGCAAGAATCTAAAGGACGGCCACGGGGCGCGTCTTGTCAGGAAAGGCTTCAGAATGTACCGCCTCGAGCTCACTCACTTAAGAACCCTTGACATGCTGCTTCTCGGAAACGAACAAGGCTATCTCACCGCCACGATGCTCCAAATACTACACGGTGAAGCTATGGACATCTGCATCGATCTTCTTGTCCAGCTTGGGGACCAGAGTACTACCGCGCTGCTGGACCTTGTCCGCGCTAATCTTCTCTGGCAACACTCGGTCCACACACATAACACTCTTGAAATTACTATCGTCAAAAGTGGTTACGTTCTCGGCGGCTTATGTCCTTTCTTCAACGACTATAATCCCGACCTGAATGTCATTCGACTCGACCCAATGAGGAAACATGTCATTCAGCACGTGTATGGAAATAGCAGCTTCGGCTCGACGAATCGGCAGCGATTCAGCATCGTGTTCATGGCCGCGGACGACGGAGGACACACACACACTGCATGGGTGGCCCGGCTGCTGTCTCTCTTCCGTATGCATTATCGTGAATCACTACAAACTCTCTAGTATTCCTTTGTTCGGTACATGGATTGTGTCTCACAAATCGACGCTGTTGATGACACCCTGCAATGTGCTCGCCTGCGGTGGTCTACAGATGAGAATGTGAGTCGCACAGAACATCCCGTCTCGCTCCTAGAGATGCAGCGGAGAGGGCGTCGAGCTCCTGCTCCTCCCTTGTTTGGCCTGTGCAAAGCCTCTGCTCTCATTGGGACAGCTCACGTGGCGCGGCCAAATTTCCCCATCCTCCTTTTCACTGCTCAGCTCCACTGGCTCTCAAATCTCTTCTCCATGCACACGTTGTAAAGAGACCGTGATGCACGGCCAGTCCTACCTGAACTCCCCCCTCCAACTGACACGCCATTCTCTCTGCACAGGAACCAAACTAACAAGAAAACTACAATCTGCTTACTGACCTACCAATATAGAAGTACAGTTTCCTTCCTTCTCTCTCTTCTGTGCATCGGCAGTTACTCGTCCTCTGCTCCAACAACAGCGCGCGGGGAAGAATCCAGAGTTGTGGCCGGAGTCCACAACAGGCCAGACGCGCCTTCGCAGAGTTCATACGGTCCCCTTCTTGAGTCTTCAATTGTAATGTAGCAATCGACTGCACCGCCAAGCATACTGGAGATATTGCCCGAAATCGACATCTTTCGTACCGCCACATAGAATTTGTTCTCTGAACCCATCTTTACCATGTTTGTGGATACTCCAGGCGGAACTGCTAACATATCCTCGCCATGCTCTTCACCAGACCGTTCCATCCCCCTATTCACTGACGCACACAGCGCTCTCTGAACCGTAGAACCATACGACAACATCTCTTGTGGAACAATGCCGCATAAAACGCTGCAAACGATGCACAGTATCTACGCGGTTGCCAAGGGCCGGTACTTAGAAAACATCATGCTGTAAGTGCGTTGGCGCCCGCTGCCACCGCCATCATCGCGCTGCATGAAGGATATCACTGCTGCCAGCCAGGTGTCCAGGCGTGCGAGTTGCATGATGGACCTGTACGCGGACATCCCATCCTGTTGAGCATGAAACCCTCGAAACTTGTGAAGGGTATGTCTCCCCGAAGAGCTTCCAAACAGTAAGTCACCCTCATCAAGACCACACACTTCCTTCGATAAAGAGTAATCACCGTATGCTAGATCGTCGACCATGCTGAGTTGCTACCATGAGAAGTCTGGAGTTCCTTACTCCCCTTCTGAACGCATTAGCCTTACCCGCTTTCGAAGTGCCTAAGATGAGCGTTCTGCCTGGTTGCTCTCCGATACAAACCTAGTCTTCCGCGACTTCGATGAGAAATACCCAAGGCATTCGAACAACGTGTCCCTAGCGTTTGCTCATCACGTCAGATATTGTCTGCCTCATCCTTGCACATAGAGAATAGTCTGTTTAGGCAGCTTCCTCGCACTCCCGGCGGGATTTGGAGTCCAAAAACGAGGACGACCAGTTCCCGGTGCCAAGCTCTGCACGTACCATTCCAACCAAAGCTGTCGCCTCATCGTAGAAGGAACGCATATAGTACTCCTTCCGATTGGCAGGAACCATAGGTGGATTTGGCACGACACCCTCCAGGCAGTTCGCGGTGAGTTCCCCCGCCATGCACTGTTCATTTCGACCCGCCCAGTTCTGGATTGGAAGAGAACTTGTTAGGTCCAGCTCAGCAGTTCTGGGGTGGTACCGTCGCAGAATCTGCTTCTCCGTAGTCCTGGCAACACCAATGTGCTTTGCCCCAACTTGTGCCATATGCTTGCGACTCTGACCACGTCTGGTTCGAACAGACGGGATGGCCTGTTGGGTGCCTCAACAAATCTCGCGAGCCTCGCGTAGGCTCTCCTTCTCGTGCTTGACATCCTTGAATTAGGATTCGGAGACGCGGGAATTCCGAAAGCGCTGGCTTAGTCGTCAAACGCACCTCAAGGACCTCTTGATTGGCCTGCCGTAGATTTTCCTTGTAGTCGTGGACCCTTGTCTTGGTACCAACAATCTCTTGCTCCTGCGTCCTGACCTTCTTCGTCTGCTCGGCAAGCATCATTTGCTGCTCGAACGACCTGTATGGATGAATTTTAGCGACTGGCGCTTGGACAGGTGAGGAGAAGAGCTGATGAGGGGAGTAGCGTGAAGATGCTTCCACCTATTCGGGAGGGCACTGAGCACATGAGCGAGCTGGTATTGCAGTATTCACCACCGTGGGACCTTTTACTGTATCTGTTTACCGATACTTGCACAACTGCAATAGCATGTCCAGGGCTTCTAAGACATCGCCATTTCGTGTTGTGCGACAGGGATGACGACTGCGTCAGTCAAGCTCTACTGAGCTTGGTTTTCGCGATTTTCCAGATTGCCGTGAGCACCGCGTGCGACATTGCTGGCTCTATGCGGATCGTGGTGCTTTCCAAGAGGAATTTCGCTAGCGTGAAACATAATGTGTCTGATAGGATGGTGAGCAACCCTGCGGATGCTCGTGCTGGGTGTCGGTGATATCAATGTCTGCTGGACGACATAGTCCGGTTTATTGCGAGCTACGGCCAGGGTTTGACGCATTTCTTTTGCTACTCACGGGCGTCGGTGGTCAATTGCACGGAAAAGTACGACTACCTACTTGACACGCAAGACTGGCTAACATTACGGGCGGTGGAAGCGATGACAAGGTATGCAGTGGTGGGCCCGTCGACGTTGATGTACGAAGGTGCCGGACGCGGGTTGTTTGTTGACCAGGGTCTTTGCAACACGAGAGACAGTCCTCCCCTCCTATGGATCGGTGCTGTGCGCGCACTTTCATGAGCGCACGCGGAAGAGGACGAAGATATCGGAAACACAATTTTCGAGATAGGCAAACACCGTTTTAACCGGGTCGCCCATCTCGCGGAAAGGCAGGCGGAGTAACGTGAAGCTCCGGGGCATAACTTTTACATCGCACCGGCAACCTTTTTGTGCGGCGGGGTTTGTGAATGACGCTCATTACTTGTCTTCGGATTAGGAGGAGCAAAATAGAGGTAATTTTAGAGCACGAGACACAAACGTGGAGTTTTGTGAGGATTGAAAGGAATTTTCGCCGAGAATTCTACGTTCACTAAACACCGTTACGATCCGTGTGCCACTTGAGATTGTGAACGGCGAGGAGCTGTTCACAAACTACCGGGATAAGTTTATCTTATAAGCGCGTAGGAGAAACTCCCAAAATATTGTGCCGGTAAGCATATTTGAGTGCTAAGTGCCAGTTTAAGAACTAGCTCCGGAGAGCAGGTCACAGTTTAGCGGCTGAGAAAAACTGGAAATAAGCCGCAAGAAATATCGCCCAGAAAAGTGCGCGATGTTGGGGCCAGTATAGCAGCAAGCAGAGGAGTCAGAAGTAATGAAAACTCAGACGGGCAGGGTGTCACTAGTGACAGAGGCTGAGATCTACACATGTGAAAACACAGGAGCAAATCGATGTAGGAAATCTAACCTGATAAACAAAATCCTTCTGCCCACGTATTTTTACAAGAAGAGATCCCAACCCCTGTCTTTAGTGACACCCAACCGATCTGAAATATGACATATATTTCAACGCCGCGAAAAACACATGATCAGGTTTGTTTTCACGCTTAATATCACACGTGTAAGAGCGGTTCAGTAGCTGAATAGGGGGTTTCACTAGTGACAGGGGCTAAGATCTTTGTATGTGAAAACAGATTGGTAGATGGATGTGCGAAATTTGGTCTCGAAAACAACATCCATCAGCCCATGTATTTTCGTATGGATAGATTTCGTCCCCTGTCACTAGTGGCAGCCAACCGATCTTGAAAGAAGAATAACTTTTCTGTGCTACGAGATACACGTGTAGAACTTCTTTCTGAAGTCGACTCGAGGCTCAGTTTGTTTCTCCAATTCATGTCACACCAGTACGAATTGTGCAGGAGCGGAATAGGAAGGTGTCACTAGTGATAGGGGGTAAGATTTACTCATGTGAAAACACATAGATAGATGGATGTGCGAATTTTAATTTCGAAAGCAACATTCATCTTCCCATGTATTTCTACATCAGTAGATTTCAACCCCTGTCACAAGTGACAGCCCACCGACCTTGAAATTTTCTTGCTATTCGATGCCACGAAATACACGTGTGGAATTTCTTTCTTACGTCGACTCGAGGTCCAGTTTATTTCTCCGCTTCATGTGATACCTGTAAGTCCTGTTCAGCACAACAAGTGTGTGCCTCCCGTTTCGCACGGGGCGACTGCAGCACGGCCACGGTAAGGTTGGAGTGAGACATTGGCGTCCGTACTCCTCACATGCTTCTACCGATAGGTGGTCGTACAGTGCAGAAAGAAAGTTGTTCTGTATGATTGAATGCCGACACGATTATAGGCATGAGCCTTGCTCTGCAAAAGGCATCCTCTCGGCGCAAACCACGCGATGCATGATGTATGAATTTGTGCGCGCATTGTTGGCCAGTGACGGATCGATGCATGTAGCGGCCCTATTACACGAATTCAACGCATAGGATAGAGCCATTAAGTTTAAGGTCTGCGATAGAGTTCAACGTCATATTCTTGGCACGCACTAAACTGATGCAGTCCAGCATCTCTCGTGCACTGTGCCACGCCTTACATGGATTACAAGCTCGTCCATGTTTGCGTTCCAATATGTTTACAATACTGTCCGAGAAATGAGCGCAGAGTTTTACACATCATCTCTTGGTATGTAACGAAACGTCGACGAGATTCTGGGCGGTTCAGTGCAGTTGAACATATACGATCATAATGCTCAGTTTCCTAGAGCTACAGAAAGCGCATATAGTCCGTAGCAGTCTTCAGTGCAGTTACCAGAAATCCATCGGAAGGCAATTAGGAGTATAAAGGGGCGAAGGTAAGCTTATCAACGTGATGCAGGCTGTTTGTTATCATGTGACATTGAGGTATGTAAGGTCATTGGCGGAACTACAGTGTACTGCACAATTAGTAGTATAAGTTGGATGTATTACTGGGAAATGAACTGCACGTATTGGGTGCGGCCGTTCACTGCACGCGGCAGCTCAAACTATTTACTTTTTAGAATTCGGCGGCCATACGAAAACCGCCGTACTACAAGAACTCCACGTTGTAGGGATGCCACGGAAGTCAGCATTCCATGGAAATCCAAAGTGTGCACTACAGGTGGAAGTGTTACGAGGCTACTGCACCTTGTGGGCGTCCGCATCCATTTCTGGAAACATAGACGAAGGCTGTGCACCTGTGTTTGGGGCAAAAAGTCAATTGGCATATCTGATGCAAAGAGGTTGAGAACCGCTCAGCTGCGTGGGGACGACTTCTACTCATCTCAACTTAGCTTCAACATGCCTTGTTCGGTATGGACCCTACCCAGCAGAAACTAAGAGGTAATACTCTGCGAGATTGTTCCTGTTTTAGCAATTACCATTTGACATCTTCTCCTGGTTTGACACTGCTCCTGTGGTCAGATACTGGTCTGGAAAGAAGTTTTGTCAAGCACATGACTGACCGAAATAGAGTAGGTTCCTGTCAAATGAAACGATAACGAAACTCAAATTTTTATCGCAGTAGCTACGAACGGCAAACCGATGCATGTTTGTTTGCAACAGTATTCTGCAGCCCAAATCTTACGAATGCTAGATTGAGTGATTTCAATGCACAGAAATTGTATAGACTCCGTGGAAGAACCGCTAGCGCAATACAATGACGACCTTAGGCAGGTGTTGGTGCGCGTGAAAGGGGCCAGTGATTAAAAGTATGAGGCGAGCTGGTGCTGCAGTTGGGATTGCTGCTTATTCAGTTTTCTAGATACGGCCATAAAAGCTCGGTGCGGAGAGTAGTAATGCATAAAGAGATGAAAGACTAGCTGGCCGGGGAAGTCATTCGACCGGAAGAATGATGGACTGTGGTGGATTGAGCTCCATGATCCAGAGTGTACTGAAATTATCAGTCTAGAAAGAGTTTCTAAGGTCTAGACTGCGAGCACCCCAACTTCCTGTCCCGACCGCCATTTGTTGATAGGAGTACCAGGCAGTATGAAGTAGTAACGGCGCCAAGTGTGCCAGATTGCTTGGCCGTGACAGTAGGCTGACCAATCTTGGAGTGCTGGCGAGCGAGATTCGTTCGAATTACTGTCTGTCCCACAGCGTGTCTCTCGCAACACTATCTGGCAGGTTTTGTTAGGCGAACCAGGCGACTGGCTTGTATGGTCCGAGTTCCCGTATGGTCGGGATAAGTAGAGAGTTTCATCGGTTTGAGACCCCTTGTCATATGTGAAAGGGAATGGAGCTTTCCCCACTCTTTGTGCATGAAATTGGTGTGAAGAAGTCGTTATAGGTGATCTAAAAAGTGAGTCTAAATCAGGAAGTTCACAGCTCGGCTAATGGGGACTTCCCAGATCGACGTGAAAGTTCTCGGATCTCTCGTGCGTGGGATTTGGAAAGAGCTACAGCACAACATAATATCTCCTCGGGGATTCCGTCACCCTCATGATAGAGACGAGTACCTGTCCATACAAGCCAAATGAGGATAGGAACAGAATCAAGAACGAGAATGTACATCAAGTCGCAAGATGCCCGACGTTTGCGATTACAATAAGTTCTACAGCTTTACCCGTAGAATATACCAGCTGACCCTTCAGATCTGGCTGTTTCGAATGCGTCATTGCCTCCTGATGATGTGTATGAGCAATCCGGACCGAGCCATCGGTACAGATGTCAAAGTAACGTCTGCAGCATCCTACTGAACAGAAATAGGGCCACATTGGTGGTTCTTGAAGCAGCGCTTTGGTCAAGCCTCGACAACGTCGGGTGAATTTGCGACAGCTTTATGGATTGATTTCATACGGCAAGATAGCTCCAGACGAATAAGGGACAGATTACGCAAGTTGCTTGGCGCGTATTTCTTTCTTCTTAGTTCTCGGCACTGAAGAACATTTGCGTGCCTATAATAGAAAGGTCGGGAGATGAAAAACTGCACAGATTCCTTGCTCGTCGTAAAAAATAAGTCAAGCTTGAAGTGCGGAGGGATGGAACGGCTACGCCGGATGAAGCCGCGAGAATAGCACTTGACGTGGACGATGTTCCGCTTTGGTCCATCATATACTCATCCAAGAGATGTGACCGTAGTCGGCCGATCTCGCCGCATCTCCAACATAAGGAGAGTGGTTATGTCACGTGCAGACTGCTAGCCGATAATCAGGGAGCTGAAAACCTCAGAACTGATGCCAGTTTCACATGTCGCGATTTTGGCTGTCATCCATTTCGAGCGTGTGCATACGACCAGTCCAGGTGGAAGCAAAGACGAAACCGTCATAATTTTCAACGCTCTAGAAGTCGACGGCGATGTTAGTTCGGAGAACTGGACGGTCCAACAGATATGAGCTAGCGCCCTGAGCTTGAACCTCAGAAGAGTGTCAAAGGGCATGTTCCAAATGAATGGAAGCATCCACACCAAGAGCTGATTGGGCAAGTGTTCCAAGTGAGGCAATTTTTAGGTAGCTCCATATTCATGTCTCGTGAACCAGGCTCAGCTGTTGAAGAAGAATAATCAAAAATCAATAATGATCCTTCTGTTGCCACGGAGAATAATTCCACGATTCGAGGTCATGTTGACGGCAGGCCTCTGCATACCAGTCCCGTTGAAGACTTACCGATTTTTAATGAAGATCTCAATGGAGTTGTAGGCAGGGCTTTTAGGGGCGAGGATTCTAGTACCAACACAGTGTCTGACGCGTTCACTTGGAAACACCAAGCGTCGTTTAAAACTACTAACGAGGGGTTTGTAATCCACCACCTGGGCAAAGAAAACCAAGGCAGAAAGCTCCCAAATAATTCTCGACGGAACAGTTTCTATAGGGCCCCATTCACACTGAAAAAAATTGGAACATCGCGGGTTGTTGATACGACTCTTTTCTGGGAATTTCGTGGCACATTGCCAACATTTCTGTTTTCCGAAATGCATGTGGACGCCCACCAGATGTAGTAGCGTAATACGACTTCCACCCACACTGCATTTTTCGGAATGCCGTGGTATTCTCACTCCCGTGGCATTCCAAAATGTGGAGCTCATGTAGTTTGGCGGTTCTTCGCATGGACGCCAACTCACAATAATGAAATATCACGACCTGCCGCGTCCAGTGAATGTCGACATCCACTAGTCGCAGTTAATTTCGTAGTAAAACGTCCAGCTCGTACTGTCAGGTGTGCAGTACCCTGCAGTTTCGTATTTCACCATTCGTATCTCAACGGCGCACGACGACCCACAGCCTGCCTCGAGCGGATAGGCTCACCCTGTGTCGTCGAAAATCTTGATAGCCTTGCGATTGACTGCGCGCCACTACACAAAGTATCACGGCGCACTCCATGCGCTATCCGGGGCTCTAGAGAACGGGTAACTAGGCTCAGTGATTTTCAGCTGCACTGGTTCACCCAGAACTGCTCCGCTTCTATGTGCAAGGAGACAAACGGTACATATATCCTTCGATTTTTCAGACGGGATCGTATTCATAGTGGAACAGAAATAAGGATAATCTTATATTTTGCGTAAGGAGTGGCGGACTAGATGAGTGCTCGTTGACAGTGTTAGTATAGTACAGTCCGGCAATAACACGTTTAACTGTATCACGAGGCTCAAACTTAATATTTCCATCCTTGAAAATACATATATGGAGCAGAGCCTACTTTGTGCTTCGTACAGCTGCTGACGAGCAATTTGCGCACGAACTCGTACATTGCGCACTGAGTACCTGACGGTGAAGTGTTGCGACTTGCGGCTCGTGGCTGACCCCGATAGTTGAGATCGCATCATTTAATACGGAGAAGCTTTCTTCCAACGTCGTACTTACATCTATCCTTACAATGACGAGGGGAGAATAGACACCACCTTTCCACTCCACCTTTCCTGTAGCCGTGATATGCGGGACACCCCGAGGCAGGCTAACACAGAATTCCTGTGCTGAACCCGTCTCATGCGCATCACGTGAATCACAAAAACAAAGAAATGCGCGAGTCGTCATCAAAAAGAGGTAGAACACGTGTATTTCGTGGGGCCACGAAGTAAGGAATTCCTTTTGAAAAGTGGTGGGCGGTCATTAATGACAGAGGCTGGGATCTGGTCATATGCAAATTTATGTCCAAATTGATGTTCTCTGCCAGTTGAAAGTTGCAACATTCCTCTGCCTATAGGTTCTCACAAGAAGAGGTCCGAGCCCCCGTCATAGATAAAACCTCACTGTTAGTAAAACTTAATTACTTCTCAGACTTCTTTCTATTACTTCGGCGGCTTCAATGTCGCTCATATTTCTGGGCTATCATTCTTGCCTGTGAACTCATGTTCTTCCCAGCCGCGTTCGTATGGCCTGCTCGGCGGATTTGGTTCTTGAACTCGCATATAGTACTGAACATTGTTTTGCCGACCTCTACTAGATAGAGTTTTAGCGTACCTACCTGATACTCTACACTGCAATTTAGAGCGGCACTTAAAAAATTCGGTTCGTCAGGAACTAAGTCGGTGTCTCCAAAACTGGCTTCGTCTGCCCTCCTACTCCCGTCCACGTCCTAGTCTGCGAGCCCGACCGTGTTCACGTCGTCCACACTCTTCCACTCCTCATATTCTCCGTTATTCCTATCACTAAGAGCGACCATCCCACTGGCCGGGAACTATAATAGCCCTCTCAAAGCGTAGGACACTTCGAATGGCTCTTCTCGCCCTTTCAGCATGATGTGCACCTGATACTGTACCGATACCTCCTTCGCAATACAATCCTCATGCCGAGCCCCGGCGTGCGTATGACGCCTGTGCACGAAGAAAACGCAGTTAGGCGGGATGACAATCTTCTTCATCTTGAAATTAGCCCCCGCTGCCACATGCTCGCTTTCTTCCACATAGATAGACATGTGCGTGTAATCACACACCCAGGAAGGAAACCCCATCGCCCTACTCACGAATTTCGAAGAAGCCCAGCGTCTCCACTCTCAATGTCTCATCAAAGTCATTCTGCGACACCTGCCGCCGGCAGTCCTTCTCAGCAACCAGTAGTGGACCCCCAGTCTTCGGTCTGAACAGCTTTCCGCAAGAGATGTTTCTCAGAACGACGTAGGCAGCAAGCTAACCCTTCGACGCGTCCGGTTCCGTATGCCTCCGCGAAGTCCACAGTAGATCTCCTCTCTATTCGAAAGCCTCCATGAACAGGCTCCATGTGTTGAAGTAGGTGCCAGATCCCTACTCGCAGTTTACTGCGTGTCCCTCGTTTTCCTCATCGTTCACGACTCGGTTCCACAACGTCTTACTTCGCCCCTATCCGGGGGAATCCTCCGACTTACACATGCTCGCCGCAATCGACAGAAGCTTTTCAACCAGGGAGCACTTCCACGTGGGATTGAACATCGTGGACGCGAGGCTTCCTTCCGGAATGTCGCGGCAGTTAGCGGCGTTCTCATGGCAAGCATAGCAGAAGTAGTGAAGCTCAGCTCATTTTTGCAAAGGATGCGAATCCACTGCCACAGTCCTCATCTCTGCTTGCTAGAGTTTTCCACACGACCGTCTGAGGCCGATTGGGCGTGCAGATGTCCATTCCCAGATCGATACCCTCAGGCTGGGGAAAGTGGGCGTACTTAGCCATGAATAATTGAAGCCAGCGCACGGCCATGGATTCCTTGAGGGTGAGGTGTGATTCGACTCGGTGCTCAACAGTTATGTGGAATGCAAGTAGCCAAAGGATCGTGTATGGACCGTTCGCTATCACCAGGCACACCTTGTCCTCTTCATTATCTAGCGAGCTCACGCAGGCGATTTCGTCCGAAGGTTCCATGGTTTGATCGATCGATCGAATGTCGTCAAAAGCGTCGACCCGTAGGCGGTTCGGAACAATATCGTCGAACATCCCCGGGGCAACTTGAGCCTGGCCCATGTTCTTCTGCCTTACCTTCGTCTTCTCAGTCTCCTTCTTCTCCCTGTCCTCTGCCCTGCCCTTCTCCATAACCTCTCGTCTTGACCGATTCACCGCCTTTCTGATCCTACCAGGTTTCCCCTCCTGCACGACCTCCACAAGTCGAGGAGTTGACCATGCCGACGGTGTAGCTGCTCTCTTCCTGGATTGCCCTTTTGTGGTCGCCAGCACTGTTGAGACCCTCCGCACAACCCCTGGAGAGTCAGGAGCAGTCACGTGCAGAGTAGAGGCACGCCGCAAAAACCAGAATATCGAAGGCGCAGCAGCCCGGGTCGTCACGGAAGCCGCGGCGGTGTTTTTCCTTGGCCCGGGAGCAAAGTACTGAGTTGCCTTCTTCGTAATGCGTGTAGGGCGGGCCTTCTTGCACTTTTCCAGATCTCGTCGACACTCGTTGTGTTTCTTCCGTAACGTGTGCGCCTGATTGAGGTAGAGCGTCACGATGGGGTTTCTGAGGAGCTAAGATTGCGAATTCTTAGGCCTCAGAAAACCGTCACAACCCAGGCCGATAGGTTTCGCATAATTATCTAACAGGTCAAGCACGACCTAGAAGAGCATGTCCTGACGGAGTTGTAGTGCAACGGAGTACGCTACCCTCTGTTTCTACATCACAGAAGGGGGCGAGGTAAACTACACGTACAACTAGCATATCCATCATACGTACTGTATAATTTACCAAATTTGTCGGTGGTCGGCTAGCCACATATGAGGCCAATCTTAACCTCATATGGGGCAAAATGCAATATTCAATAGACACTAGATAGTAGTGGCTCTTGGCGCTAAAAATAAAACACAACCCTAAAGGCGAGCGAGATATGAGGAGAGCCGAGTGACACGAAGGGGGAGTGGTTTGGGCGGGACGTCGCCGTCGTGTATGATGAGCAAAGAGGGGGTGGGTCGTGAAGGTGTACATTCATGTGGACAGTGAACCTTGTTTTGTGAAGAGGACCCTTCTGAACGGGTCATCTCTCAGGTCCTGGTTATCCATCATGGCATTTTGTATCGAGAAATAGGAGCGATTCGTACACAGATTGTTTTGTTGTGGTATCGTAAGGTGTAATGCACTACTGTATCATGGAGGCAGCAATGTTCGCCCAGAGAAGACTTATTCGAGCGTGTGATTGCACACTGGGACGAGCGGAGCAGACGTACGAAACACGCGACGGTGAGCGGTGAGAGCCGAACCGCTGCAGTGCGTTAGCTATGGAATTCTCCAAAACCACAACATTTTCCCCGAATCCGCTATGAGACACAGATCGTTCGGGTCTGGTATGATGTACATTTACTATTGGCCGAGAGTCCATCGCTATTCGTAAAGATAACAGACTCTATTTTAGTCCCAGCCTAATCGCCTGTGAGTACAAGTTCCCTGATCCACGTCGACAGTACAGCAACTCATACCTGTTGCAACAATCAATTGCGGAACTAGTACTTTTCACACTTTCTATACACCACCCTGGTATTTTTTGGGAACTGAGAACATCATACAGTAAGAGCTGGGCATGTTTTAGAAGTTGAAGAACCTCGAAGGAATAACAGCAAAGAATTATACCCACGTTACAGACACTCTTAACATACAGTTCCCGGTCTCACATGATTGACTACACTCCTCGCATCTTTGATAGGCATTGCCCCGTCTTCGTTACTACGAAGCACGTTGCTGCTTGTACACTTTTCCGCCCGAGCATGCTTTTCTTCACTGTGTATTCAGGAAAATGCGGAACCATTGGGTGAGAAGCGAGCGGAACACCGTTATCGTTGCCGATACCAGCCATTCGGAGGAAGGCAATTGAGTTTTGGCGGGGGAGGGGGGGGGGGGGGAAGGACCTACTGCTAATATGCCGGCGCCGGAAACACAACGCTACGAGGCAAAGAATCAGTGGTCACACCAGCCCTGATCACAAGGTCCCCTTTTGTGACTTTTAAACTAAAGTCTGTCACCTGGTACCGAACTTGGGACTGTGCCAAGTAGTGTACGCAAGACCAGTGTTTGAATGGCTGCCGCAACTGACGTTTGATCCGTGTCACATCCACTGTAAGCTTTACTTTGGGCGGGGGACGAGTCCAGAGGTACACTTCATTCATCTGCACAGAATGGTAGGGCATTGCAAAACCATGTTCCCTGCACACGACGTCGGCAAAAAAGGCCAACATGTTGGTTTCATCACACGGGACATGACAGCAGGACAGTACAACAGCTCAAAATGAAAAAGTTTGGCCTTTTGCTTTTTGAACCACAGGGCAGGCCACACGTACCCCTGTACCCAGCGTCCAAGCACACATTGTGATTTACCGTCCTGTGCCAATCGAACCATCCACTGTAAACTCATTTCCTAGCAAGATCAAGGTAGTGGTTTTCTAGTTTCTGCACCGGGTTGCAACGGAAACACAGTTGGCTACTTCCCGCTCCATGCTGCAGCCCCTGGTCCCGACCGGTTGAGTTGGGGCGGTTTCAGCTTACACAGGCAGACCTGCATCTGGAGACAATCCACTCACTTTTTTATTTTATCACACGCTACGTGGTGCAGATCATGTTGTCCAATACACTTTGCCATTCTCACCTCACATCAAATACCTCCTTCACGTCGAAGGACCCAGATCGGATTCTGTTTTCAAAATTGACGGGTGTACATCCCTCCTTGGCAGTCAAGAGACCCATCGTCTGTCGGACCCCGGACACCGCATACAAGCTCTATGACGTCTGTTTGATACGCCTGCGGTGTAGAATCCCTGGAACGGTTTGTCTACAACCCCCGTAGTCGATGCTCAGCTCGAAACATTCTCTGGTAAATCCCTTCACCGACCAAGGACAAAGCACTTGCGATGCACCAGTTTTCATTCCATCAATTTGTCGCGAAAGCAGTTTTGAGTGGTCCACCTGTGGCCCGTGTTAGTGGGCGCTACTGTATCTCAAGGCCTGTGGCTGATCGGAAGTTCGATGTATGGCCCCCTGATCCCGTAGAAGGTGGGGTCCACATCTTCAACCCAAATGGATGTATACGGTCAAGCGGTCCCATACCCCTCCCTGTTGCTGCAGCTCAGTGCTCACTTGAATCATATCTCCAAAAACCTCGGCGCTCTGTATCATGTACAGACAGTTTTCTCCCGTAAATCTTCGTCCTCGAGCCAGTAGCCTCATATTCTTATCTCATACTCATTCTATTGTAGTGCCCTATCCAGCGGATCCAAATGGTGCTAAAATTAAAATAGATCAAGGTGCAGTCCACGTGTAGCACCTGCATGCCTAGAAGCCGCGACATATCCGCATCCCCCATTCACGCGGCAGTTAATTTCGCCAGCATTCAAATCAATATTAAGCGACGATCCTCCCCCTCCATCTGCCCAACACCGTGTGAAATCCGTGTTGCGTGAGGTGCGCGCATTACATGAAGACAGAATGACAAGGCAGCAGCAAGATCGACGGTGCAGACGGAGGAAATTAACCATTGGTGGTTGTATTTGTGAAATAGAATGTATGCCGGATCAGGCTAATCGACCAGGTGTGAGTGCCTACCTCGTTCATGCGGCGTTTGAGAGAAGTGAATCATCCTGTCATGCATGCAGTCGCGGAAAGATTCTGCAAAAGTAAAAACCTGACGAGAAAACCTCTGTCCGACTAGGTCAGGAAGCGAAGGACAGCGAGGCCCAAACAATGTAAAATTAATGGCTTACGACTAGATTCCCCCGTCTTGATCGAGTCATGACAGCCCTTGTCGGCGGGGTTGAGGAGGAATTTCGGGCTTCTGATATTTTGTATTGAAGGTGGGGCTAAGGACTGAAATAGATACTTTCCACTTTTGAGCCGGGGCGTCTTGTGGAAATTTTACGAGAACAATATGCAATTCAGAAAAGCAATATCCCCAAATGCGACATTAACAAAGGGTCTCCATTCTATGAATAGGTATTGGTGTCAGTGAAGATCCCGCTTTAGTGAGCGACGTTTACATACTTGTCTCCGAAGCGTACGCCCCTTTCAGAATTGATTAGACGTTGCGCATGGTTCTCTCGAGTAGACAACGAAGCAGAAGCACAGTCATGGGAGACGAAAGTTGATGATAACGTCGATGTTAGACTTCACAGGGTATGTGACAATTATAGACACCTATATTTTCGCAATCCTCACAGCAGATCAATATCACATAGCAAGTTAGCAGCTCCAGCCCAGTCGAATTTTCTCAAGACAGTCATACAACAAAGAAAAAGCACTCGCTTATTTTTGACAAAAGGTGCAGGCCGAGCGCATAGACCTCCACCTTGTGTGTCAAAGATCGAGGCTCCAGCTCCACCTGCATGCCATACGCTAGGAAAGCCTGAATACTGCGCTCAACGCAAAGGTAGGACGGCGATAGGACATTACACTATATGCACTTGATCCCAGCGAGCTCATTTGCGACACACGAACATTGCTGAAGCTACCTGGCGATCGGCGAAAATAAAATTCTTGTTCCTGTACTAATGGCTAATCCGAAACCGGCTCTCGAGGCGCCAGGCGAGAGAAAAGAGCTGTTCAAAATGAGTGCAGCGTAAATCATGACTAAACATAGAAACTCATACGTATGTAACGTTGGGGTCACATGAATATTTTGGCATTGGCCCTCCTGTCCCTTCCCATTTGCATATTTCTGTCCTTGATGATGAAGTCGCGGATTCAGAACCTGTGCAACGCGAAGAGCAATTAGACAGAGATAGCTTGGCAATCGCTACCCACCAGACGTTTGCGAAACGTAGAGTGATTCTCATTCATCATTGTATGTTCACCCCTTGTCTTCACGCATCTGCTTATTAGGTGCAACCGCTCTTGCCACGACCTCGCCCGCGTTCTTCGTGACTCGTTTATATATGGATCTGCACCCTCATCTGCATCACCGTTTCATGCGTTCGAGTGTGACCAACACAATTGTAAAGCAGAATTGAGGGAGCTCTCATGGTGTAACATTACCAGGAAAGAAAGAGTTGTCGTGGGTGGTAACAGCAAAAACTATATACACTTTCCGATTATGTGTTTTTCCAAGTAATTCGGCATTACTTTCCAATCGCCCTATCCCCGACCCCCTGACCGCTAATGTTTTAAAAACCAATTAATTCCCGAATCCATACCCTCCAAAGCCCGAAACTTCATCCATTGACCTCAGAACGCAGGCTTCACTTGGCTCAATAATGTACCGCTAATCAAGTTTTGGCAGCAGGTGGTGTCTAAACTTTTCCCTTCACCCAGAGTTCTATTAGTGCTGTGGTCAAGAGATATATCCTGCTCGCTCAGGAGCATAAATTCTCGTTGCCCTAACGTCAGCTCCCAACCCGTTCAGGGGCAATGTTTCCATTTTTGTTTGCGAGTTTTGAGCATGGCATCGTTTATGGCAAGAGGAAGGCACTATCACTTTGTTTCGAGTTGCCCACGAAAATTCGTAGACTAGTGTAATGAAGTTCTACGGAAGATATCGTTCTACGATGTTATCTGCATCTCGAAAAACTATTTTCGACTATACTTTCTAACGGTTTGAGCTGGTGAAGTACGGGTTCGAGCTGAAAGGTATAGGTCCGATACTGAAAGCACTTGCTGTGTCTCACGATCGTACATAGTTTGCCCACGTGACACTGCCAGTTCATTCGCTTACGCGTTCGCTGAAGTGTAAAATAAATGCGATAGAGATTTACAGTGGTGTTGTTTTATTTCATATAGTGCCAGAGTAACACGCGAGTGCAGGAAAGAAACACGGGGAACACTTGCTAAACATAATGTCTCGTAACGAATATCAAAGCGCAACAATAGTGTCTTCAACTATTTACCATGAGACGTAAGTAAGCCCTCTCGAATAAACTGATTTTCCCCGGTCCCGACTCCTCGACTCTGTGTACATATATACGACCAATTGATTCCATGCCAAAAGCACATGCTGAGCCTCATGAATTCCAACCGGCTACTGCTGCACCCCCCTACAAAATCCCGACGACGCCACACACCATCAGTCGCGACCAACAACTCACTTTGAGCCCCAATCTCAGACAAGATGCTTGCAGCGATGACCTCCTCCCCGTCCTCCTCTACAACCGACCATCTCCTTCTCGTAGGAGGCGGGCCCAGAAGCGTCATACAGGTAAACTCCGAGATCATCTTCATGCTTCTCTACCGGAAGCATTTTGAGCAGCTCACGAAACTCGGTGCGTCCTACAACATTATCACATCTATGATAGAAAAGCGGTCTTCGGTGGGAGGTGGTGGCGCCTACTCCGCACATCAGACCGGAATGATGAATACTGGCGTCGAGGATGACATCTCTTTCCCCATCGAGCTCCCCGGCGAGTCTGGAAATGACGAATTGCTAGAGCTTCTGAGTTACAGACATCGTTACGACGCTTCCATCGGCAAGCGGTTATACTCGTACTACAAGGAGGTTCGATCCAAGAATCTGCCGGGTGCGGTCATGTTCAAGCGATCCGTTGGTCCCATG
>JAUKWC010082492.1:1657-29793 GCA_032356245.1 Endocladia muricata
GGTTATGGGGAAGCGCAGCTGGTTTTTGGGCGAAGTGGGGAATGGGACGAAGATGAAGGTGGGTTCTTTCGTTTCAGCGACGTACGCTGAGAGAGAGAGGGGTGAGTGAGGATAGGTACTAACGGTTTGTGTTGGTGGGTGTGGGTGGGTACGTTTCTGTGTTTGTGTTGTGTGTGACTGCGTAGTTGGTGATTAATCAGCTGATGGGCACGATGCTTGCGGCACTGGGAGAGAGCATTGTACTCAGTGAGGCACTTGAGCTGCCAGTGCCAGACATGCTGGAGATTGTGTAAGTGGATGCGCAGCGAGCTGTACGGCACAAAGGGCGGGGGGGGGGCCCCCCCCCCCCCCCCCCCCCCCCCCCCCCCCCCCCCCCCCCCCCCCCCCCCCCCCCCCCCCCAAGGCGAACAGAGAGGAGCTGACGTAGTGTAATGTCATCTGTGCGCATTTGCGAGGTGATTGGTGTGTATGGTGTAGGTCGCTGGGGGCTATGAATAACCCTATGTTTGCACTTAAGGGTCCGAAAATGAAGCATGGAGAGAAGGGCTATGATACGAACTTTCCGCTAGAGCACGCCCAGAAGGACATTCGATTTGCGCAGCTATTGGGTGACGAGAAGGGCATCAACATGTCTGTGTCCAGTGCAGCGAATGGTAAGGCGATTTTGTGATGAGCCGTGCGCGTGTGGACGAGTAAAAATGGGATGTGGAGCGGGGAGCGGGGAGAACTGACGTGGCAGTTGTGTATGATTTGTGCGCATCGGCATGGAGTAGAATGGTATAAGGCTGCGAAGGGGCTTGGGCTGGGAAGAGAGGATTTCGCGGCCGTCATCGAAAGTATTCGGGCATCAGCGGGCAAGTCTTAGGGCGTGAAAATGTGTGCAAAATGGCGCCAACGTCTTGTGAAGTAAGCATGGTGCACACCAGTGCGTGCTCGACAGTACCTACGTGGCTGATTTTATGCAGAGAGGCTTTCGGAGCGTACGACAAATCAAAGGCTGCCTGATTGCCAAAGTTATTTCACTTGCGACAGCACTTCTCTTCAGAGCAGTACTCGTCCATTCATAGTGCGGACTGTCTTGGTGCGTGGCTGATGTTGTTGCCGCTTGGATCAGGCTGGCGTGGTGATAGTACTCTTCTCCCAGGGTCAGTCTCCTGGTGAGTAGGAGATGTAGCCCGTCGGGTTTGTCCTCCATCACCGTTTGCCTCTCTTTTATTTCGGCTTTCCTTATCATGTGCATGGATCTCTCGAAACACATCCGCAACTAAATCCTTCACGTCCTGTTCCGTATACAGTTTTTCTCCTGTCGCGCGCTGCTGGTTTTCGTTGAATGTGGATTGTTCTTTCCCCTGGAACGATGGAACCTTGACAGCACCGACGACGTCCTTGACCTTTCCCACCACGCCATGCCAAAGCTTAGTGGCGCGGTTCTGGTCGTGGTCGTCCCCTTCGGACATGTCATCGTACGGTGATGAGTCTGCGGGTTTGTTTAGATCCGCTTGGTCAGTCTTAAGCTCGACAGTGCGTGACGATTTCGTCACATCGTCTGTTCCGCGATCATGGTTGTTTTCCTGGTACCCGGCGAGAGGTGCAGAATACGTGTTTTGAGAAACAGTACGTGGGTCTTTTTCGCCGGTGTTGGAATTTGCTGTTTGTGAAAAAACGTTTTGGCTCGAGCCCGTTGGCTTCACATTGGCATGCGTGTGAGGCTTACCGCCAGCAGGGTATCCAGCCCGGGATGCGTTCGGCAGCACAACGTTTTTCGTTGGCACAATAATAGTTGAAGTCGGGGACTTTCCGGTTGTTTTTGACAGCATCTCTAGACCAAGGGCTCTGCGGTCTCGGGTCTCGGTCCCTTGCAGCGGGCCAGATTTGTACACAACTTTGCGAAGAGGCTCCTGTTCCGCATGCCGCCGGCGATCCTTTTTGCTCGGTGCCAGGGCGGCGGCGAGCGCCGGGTGAATGACCGAAAAGATGGATAATCGTTTCAATGCCCTGTCTTTCTTCTGCGAAAGAGCAGGAGCAAAGGTTGTCGGAAAGAACAAGGCGGTACAGGAAGAAAGTTAGAATGTGAGCAGTGGTTGCGAATTCTATGGCGCCGCGATGAGGAATCCGTGTCACAGTACGCACCTGTGGTATCTCTTCACCACGTCTGTTGTACTCCTTGATCTCTGTTGTAACAGCTATTCGGGCAGCGTTATGTAAAGATGGCTCTATTGATTTCGTTGAGCTACGTTCCAGTCCATTTGGCTCGTAGTTTTTGATGACCTGGTCTCTGAGATTGGCAACCTCGTTTCTACTTAGTCTTGTTGAAGTCAAAGTCTCAAAACTAGGCCGAGGTGTTGAAGGAGATGGATCTGGCTTGGCCTGTTTAGTCGCAGTTCTCACTGAGTCTTGAGGCTGTGACATGACGTGCATGTCGTTGCCTTCAACCTTCGGACTCAAGTTGTCACTGTTTGAAGCTCCAAATGTTTGTGAGGACCGTCCATGTTCAGAAAGAGGTGTGCAAAATGCATGTTGCCAGACGAGTATTGTGAGAAGAAGTAGTAATAAGGCCGCCTTTTCCAAGTGGAAACCGTTGGTCATTCCGAACTTGTTTTTTAGAAGTGCCCCCCCTGCTAGTCCCGCTCAAAGGCTGTGGAGAGACGCCAACTGTGTTTGGATATGTTGCGGTTGGTGTATTTTGGTACGTGACTTTCCTTTGAATATCGCCGCAAATGTCTTCTGCCCAGGCTAGGAGGAAAACTCAAAAAAGGAACTGTCTGTTTGTCGACGCGTAAATCAATTCGAATGATCTTAGTGGCATAAACATAAACATCAATAGGTTTTTGATAGTTCCATTGTTTAAGCAGTCGCCAAATTTAATTGTTGATTACAACCGCAAGCTCGGATGAAATTTTGTGCCTTGCACCTCCGATGAACCAAGCTGATCCGTGTTTATGAGTCCACGGAGCGTGCGACACATTGCCTGCGAAAAAAAAGGGATTTGCGATTGCAAAACGCAGTAGGCTTTCTGTAGTTGCAAACTAGAGCCTGCAGGTAGAGCCTGTTTCGCAAATATACGCAGCACTGTCACTTCCCTGCTCGATGTTCTGAGGATTCGGTCCTACATACAAGCAAGACTACATCTCCAGTTCACAAAAGTATCTTCTGAATTCGTATGAACAAGTAGCGCGTAACAGGAGGCATTACAAATAATGTCGCCCAACAAAGCCGAACAACATGTAAACAAGTGATGCCCTAGTACAGAGAGAGACGTAGATTCAACTTGGACCGAATTTGTTACTATTCGTGAGAGCTGCTGAAGTAAGAATGAGACTCCCTTGTACGCGTCGTTGTCAAATCTGCACACCGTTCTGATGGATAGTCTGTTTTCCAGATCGCTCGTATTGAATGATAGAGTGCATGAATGTCATTACCTCTGCAATCGCAATGACCGAACCTACGATTTCCGTTGTAGTGGCCAAAACACTTGGCCGATATATATAGGGTCATTTCTTTACTTAAAAATCTCATGTAAACAACAAGGACTGTATTTTATATCTGCTCCGTGCGAACATGATACCGACCGTCGTATAAGCGCTCGACATGGAAATGCTCCTTGCACACCACAGGATAGTTCCGAGTACAGCTCCCAGTCGTTTTACTACTTGAGCTAAACAGCAGACCCACCGCCTAGAACAATTTCAGCGACGTGCCAGTTGCCTCCGCATACTTCGAATTGCAATGCTCCCTGTCATTGATGTGCTGTATGGAACAGTAACCGGAAATGCGGAGGAAATAGCGCGACGCATTCATGCTACTCTCCCTGAACAAAAACTTCCGCAGGGAAGTTTGCTCGGTTTAGCCGATTACGCCAAAATTCCCTCCTTTGCACCCGGAGCAGCTGGTGGCCTTGCTGTCATCGTTGTTTCGACTACCGGAGATGGAGACCCGCCAGAGACAATTCGTCCGTTCATGCGGCTGTTGCGCAAGAAGGACCCGAAGCGCCTGCCAAATCTATCGTATGCTGTGTTGGCGTTGGGAGATACGAACTACGAGAATTTCTGCGGGGCGGGAAAAAGGGTGGACAGTGCCCTGAAAAAACTGGGTGCCGATCCTTTCTATCGCAAAGGTGAGGCCGACGACGGTGTCGGACTGGAGATTGTTGTGGAACCGTGGCTGAACGGTCTGTGGTCGGCTTTGAAGGCAGCACTGGAAAAAATTGCCAACACTAGTCAAGAGGAAGTTGAGGAACCGGGAGACGAAAATCGCAGCGTAGATGAAAATCGAATCTCAATAAGTACTACGCACGAAAAAGATGTTGTTACAACTGGTCTAAATGATTTGATTCAGAAAGTAACTGTGGAAGAGCTTGGCTTTGAGGAAACTAAACTGCCAAAAGTCTATCCTCCAAAACTTTTCGCAAGCGTCGTCGCTGGTGGCGAAGAGAATAGCAGTGGACCACTTTCAGTTAGTCACTCGTTTGTACCAGAAGTGGTTCGTGTCGCGAACATCACAGGTGCAAAGCTTTTGACGACTGAAGATGCCGACAAAGCTGTTTGGCACATGGAAGTGACGTGCGATGCAAACAATCAAATTAAGCGGGTTTATCGACCTGGAGATGCGTTCGGGATAATTGTTGAAAACAGTGAGGAGGAAGTTCGTAGGTTTATCCTCGCAATTGGCGCAGAAAGTGAGACAGTATTGCGTGTGTTCAAGGAGAGCGGGGATGTCATTGCGACTGCGACCATAGCCCAATTTGTAGCGCAGCGCCTCGATCTCCGAGCTGTGCCTAAGAAGGCGTTGCTGCGCTGCATGTCAGATTATTGCTCCAATACAGAAGAGCGGAAGATTTTGCTGCGCTTATGTTCGCGTGATGGCAGAAAGCAGTACTCGGAACAGATTATGTCTAAACAACTATCCGTCTTGCAAGTTCTCGAGCAGATGGCACCATCTTGTCGTGCACCTGTATCTTTATTTTTAGACCAGCTGCCTTGCATAGCCCCAAGGTGGTACAGTGCAACTTCATCCCCGGAGCTAGATGGATCGTCAGTTTTGCAGTTTGCTTTCAGCGTGGTTGAAAATGGCCTTGCAACGAACTCGCTTGCAGATTCCTGCAAACGCTATTTGAATGGAGACAAAGAAAGGCCCGTTTTGCTCATTCCACGCGAATCAGACAGTAAGAGCCACTTTCGCCCCCCCAAATGTTTGAAGACCAGCTATATCATGGTTGGACCAGGAACGGGAGTAGCTCCATTTCGGGGGTTTCTACGAGAACGAGCAGCACGGATGAAGATTGAGGCAGATGCGGAGCTTGGTAAGACAGTGCTCTTTTTTGGCTGCCGTCACTACGACAAGGATTTTCTGTACCGCGAGGACTTGAAAGAACTCGAAGATTCTGGTGTGCTTACATCCTTAGATGTCGCAGTATCACGTGGAGGCCACGGAAAAGCATACGTCCAGGACCGTCTTCTGGCTCGTGGGAAGGAAGTAGCAGACATCGTCGAAAGTGGCGGAAGCTTGTACGTGTGCGGTGACGGTGGTGGTATGGCTCAGAGCGTGCATCTTGCTATGGGCAAGATTCTTGGAGAATACTGTTGTGATGGAAGTGAGGAAAAAGGGAAAGAAATGCTTAGAGATCTAGCGGAAGCGAACCGTTACGTGAGAGACATCTGGTATTACGGAGAGAAGTAATTCTGCATGACTCTAGTATCATCGGTAGCAGAAGAGAATCTGGGTGCATTCGTAAAGCTCACTAGTTAGGACGTATACTAGAGAATTTTTGACTTGTTACCAGCGGTGAAAATACATATTCACAAGCTGGTTGGCTTACTCAGTGTACCCACAGTCCTGCAGTGTAGCTGCATCCAGCCCGTACGTCGTACAAGGTTGCGCAATTGTTGGCGCACACTGCAATACCTCAATGACGGTCGAGTTCTCAGACCACGCGGCTTCCGCCCTCGCGAACGGAGAGCCGGACTGCCCCTACCTAGTGTACTCAAACACTCATCATAGCTCCCCTACAATGTACAGCCACCCTTAGCACTTTCTGCTCCTCTAACCGCACCTTCCCTTCCCTCTTTACAAGCTTTGCAGCTGACTTTTGCTCCTCTACCAGGACAATAAAGCAGATAAACTTTGGAGATATGGTTTTTCCAGCAAGGACCCAATATTTGCAGAGATGTACTTGATGGCTTTTTTCTGGTCAGCTGGTCTTGCGCTCCTCTCTGTGACCTTGTTTTCGCGAGCAACGAGAAAACATGGTTCCAGCTGCAAATTCGCTCGATTCGAAGCTCTGTGTGTACAAAAAGAGGTAAACGGTGGTGGAAGCCACAGTTGATAAAAACCTGTTTATGATTAGCCTGACTACATCCCATATATTACTAAAAATATATAATGGCACTTGCAATCTGATTGCGCCCGAAGACAGCAAGTACACTTTTATCTGCTGCAGATACTCGTAGTACAGTACTAGACTGAGGATTGCTGCTGCTTCTGACTAAGACTGATGCCAGCCAAACTTGCTCCCATCGAACAAGCCCAGACTACAGAATGAGTACTGAAGCCTGAGCCCATCGCTTCGCCCCAGCGTGACATCCCGACGCTTCGACAGGATACGTGAGAATAATGACGATGACAAGTACTCCCATCCGTTCCTCTAGACTTCATCTGGAATCTGTTCGCTGTTTTCTAGCCTTCGATTATCTGGGCAGTATAAGTTGGGTGGTTGTTAAACAGAAACCAATACAGTATGCAGCTCGCAGGTTTTGCCAGTGCGGCCTTCGCCATCAAACCTATACTTCCACCAATACCCCTGTCTGGGCCGCCAATGCGCTTCCGTCTTCAACCAGAGTAGCACCTTCTGTCCCAAGACGCGACAATTTGATTTGTGCTCATGACGGAAGAAGCCAGTCTAGGAAACCAAATGGCTATTGGGCTGATATTCGAAACATAAGAGAAGAGATTGCTAGTCTGCAAAACTGCAACTCGAATTTTCCTGTAGGGGAAATGCCTATTGCTCAGAAGCTTCGAAAAGAAGGGCGAAGGGATCTTGATAATGCAATATCAAAAATGGGTGGATATGTTAAAGTTGCGAACATGCTTGGTCTGTCACGCTCGTCTGGGAGACGCGGAGCCGGGTATTGGAACAACTTTGCTAATCTGGAGTCATCACTCCGAGATTTTATTAAAGCAAACAGCGACAAAATTGATGAAGGCATGATGCCCACTCAGAAACAGCTGCGACAATTGAAGCACTCAGACATTGACTCAGCACTAAAACAACACGGAGGAAGCGCAAGGGTAGCAAAGAAGCTTGACCTTGAGGTAGCCAAGCCAAGAAAAAGTGCACATTATTGGAAGGATTGGTCAAAGGTGGAAACAGAAGTGAAAGCTTTCGTGAAACAGCGAGAGGAAGCGATGCGAGGAACACGGAAAGAAATGTCAGAACCACTTCAGAGAAACCGTGCGCTCAGAATGCCTTCTCAAAAAGAGCTCAGAGCGATTGGAAGAGCTGATCTTGCACAAGCAATTTCGGACTACCATGGGGGGTTTCGAACTGCTGCGAGCAAGCTCGGGCTCATATCGAGAAAGAAAGATGACTACTTTTACGACAAGTTTGACAACGTTGCACGGGAAATTTACGAGTTCGTAGATAGCGTGGGCCAAGAGAGCATCATGCCTTCCACAGTTCTTCTTAAGGACGAGGGAAGAACAGACTTGGTAGCTGCGGTTGTGAAGTTTGGCGGTATGTCTCAGGTTTCGCAAAGGCTTGGCTTGCAGTACAGGGTGAGGACTCGAGAAGCATTCAAGGACTGGCGCTTATTTCGTAACAGTATTGAAGTTTTCACCAAGAAATTCGGAAGGCCCGGGGAGATACCGTCTTCGAGAACTCTAACAAACTTTGGACGTGAGGATTTGTACCAAGCTATCCTACATCACGGGGGCACGAAGGAAGTGGCCGATAGAATGGGACTGAAACGCAACTTTTGGCAAGATTTTCACAATGTCGGGAGGCAGGTCCTTGAGTTTGTTGACATTCATGGCACCGAGGGAATAATGCCGACCGAAGGTGAATTTGCGGAGGTGGGGAGATCAACTCTAAATGTTGCTGTCTCAAAGTTTGGTCATTCCCAAGTTGCTCAGCGTCTTGGATTAAGGGAACCGCCGCAGTCTCCGCAGGTTGCACTAGATGCATTCCTGAGTCAGTCTTTATCTCTCGTGGCCGAGCATGATGAATGTGACAACGAGAAATGCATCGCAAAGAATTGTAATCTTGACTTTCAGTTTCCAAGTACGTAGCTTGAGGAAACTATCAGATTCGAGCCGTGAATGGAATCAATTGGATGGCCACTCATCTCACATGTCCGCAACAGAAGCTTTATATGCCTCATGCTCCGATTCTTTTCGATCCGTTCGCATCTGCTGCAATCTCTGCTCAAACCCATTCGATCTATCGATGCCATCCCACCTTGACCCCGCTAAAATGCCAAATCTGTTAAGAGAAGCCCTTTCCTTTTTCAGAGGATGCGAAGGAAGTCCTCCTTCATCGATAACTGAAGCTGCGGGTGTTCTAAGAGGTGAACTAAATTTAGCCCCCAACCGGCGCGAGAGTGCTTCGCTAGAAGATGTCGTAAAGGGCTGCGAAGTTCTGAGACCTGCAAAGGCCCGGATACCCGTATTGCTTTTCTTAGATTGCTCAGAAATGTTTCCTGAGTGAAATGAAGAAGTCGACTGCAGCAACGAGTCTGTGATGACACTAAATACATTGGATTGAGAGCCCCCGCTGATGCGTCGCGGCGGAGATAAATCTTCGAGTTCACCATTCACACCCTGTTCACTATTCTGTGGGACCCGCTGCGGTCGTCTTGGTGGGGAGGCGTCGCTTGAACTAGTCATGGCTAGTTGCACCGACAAAGTTCGCAGTGTCACAAGTTACCGCATGTAGAATAGTCTCCACGCCCTGCAGATGACCTTCCTTCTGCGTGTCTTCGTCGTCTTTGTTAACCATCACCACTCTTCTCGAACTCCGATGCTCGAGCAAGAAGCGCAGGATTTGATTATAAGGCGCGCAGTGAACAGTCTAATACGTGTACGGCGTGCATTTGCTGGTTTACTGTGCAAGACCATGTACCCCTAGAACAATAGAAGGCGATGGAGGAGGGCAAAGCGACCAGTGAAAATAGACCAAACTTTGACAAGCTCTTTTCCATGTTTGACAGAATATTTTCTGCTTGATTACGTGGTAACTTGAATATTTACAGCTTATTACAGTCGGCTTCTAAATGAAGTAATAGGTACTGTACAGTTCAGTACTGTTGGCAAATGAGCAGTTGAATTCGGCACTTGCCGAACTGATCCTTCTGTTTGTCACGGGCATCAGGAGTTACGACTTGTTAACTGCCGAAGGACATTACTAACTATCGATGTCTAACCTGGCAAAAGCTGCACACTCCTACAAAAGCCTGACGAACGATTTTTTCCCATAACGTAGAAGCTTTTCTCCAAATGACATCTAGTTTTTACTCGTTAGTTCCTTCGGTAGACACGACGTTTTTTACTAGAGCCACGAAATTTTGGTTAGAGAAGTATTCAACTTTTTTTTACAAAGAACTAACGGTCGTGTCTTGAGATCTATCCGAAAAGGTTACGGTGCACCTCGTTCGTACCATCTTGGGCTGCAGAAGACTGCCACATCTGAAAGTTTCATCGCACTCGATTATCGGAGAGAAGCTTTGCTATTGCCGACACAAGCTCGACATGTAGCCGTGTTACTCTACGGATTTGTTTCTAAAGACCAGACTGCTTCCTGGCTATTGTAAATACATAGATAGTTCCCGAGAATATTGGAATGTGTTTCTGAAGTTCTGTTCACAACGGGGTTCTAAATGGGGGTAGTATGTTTCTCTAGTTTGGTCATCTCACATGTACACAATGAACTTCACAGTGGCCAGTTCATGCTCTTCCAGTTTCGAATCGTCACTTTGCGTATAAAAGAGCTGCCTGCCTGTGCAAAGATGTTCAGCTAGTGTACTGGCGTATGTGCTGGTTTTAAAAAGAACTGATACGCGTAGCAAGTGTAGAGAACTGAAATGGTAGACTAGGATTCATTCAAAAACTTCTCGGCATATTTGTTCCTAGCATCTCTACCAATAATTTGTTTGCAGCCTGACAGAAGACATAGAGATAGATTCTAGGCAGGTCAATGTTGTACGTGTCTTTTGTTCTTCTTCGAATTGATAAGTTGCCTTTGGGTGAGAGATCTTAGGAAAAATGCAAGCCCCGTGTTGCCCAACTGACCAATTTTCTGCCATTCTTGACAATCCCGAAGAGTGAAACCTTTGTGTCAGGGATTGTAAATTCTGAAAAGGTCGACCTTAGTCGTCATCAATTATCGGATTTAAACAGAGCATCTCTGTCACACATCACAGTCTCTTCGTCGGATCTACACGAGCCCCAGGAAACACTCACTCCAGACAATTCAGACATTGCGCAATCTTCTCCTGGAGAAGAAAACCAGACAAATTTCAATAGATTCGGTCAAGTTCTACGGTCAACAACACCTTTCTCTTTTTGCTGCTTCGATTCAAACCAAGCAGTTTGGGTTTTCTGCTATTCAGTACAAGCTTGTTGTATATTGCATATCATTATTGGCCTGGGGAAGTTTATAGCCTGCTTTCCTAATCTGGAAAAAGATCAGCGATCTCTCGACACACCTAAACATTCAAGACTCCACACAGCAGCCAAGCCACTCCTCTTGCTTAAGAACGATGTTAAACGGGAAAGGCACTGAAGGAATCGGACAAACTTTGGAAAGTCTCAATGTTGGATCTACAAACGAAAGAGTGTTCCATGCACCTCAATCACCAACAAGGCTTAACCCGAGACTCTCACACACGACTTTGCCAAACACTAAATTACACCGGCGTTCCTCTATCAACAGCTCATCTAGTTCAAGAGAGAATCCATGCTCCGAAGATCTCGGAGCTTGTCTCGGAAGCACCCAAAACACAGAGAATGGTAGCCCGGCCGGCTCAACAGCAACTTCAGTTCAGCCATCGTTACCATGTATGAAGCGAACAGCTAGCTCGCGCGACTATTGGGAAACTGTTCTGGGCCCGTCAGCTGCGCCCGAAATGGCTGGCAACACAAATCCTGCGCCGCATAGAGACAACAAACCTCATGAATGCTTAACTTGTCATGCGCGATTCAAGAAAAGATGCAACCTCATGTCTCACGTTAGCAACGTTCACGAGAAAATACGCCCATACTCCTGTACGTTGTGCCCAAGAAAATTTGCACGAAAGTCCAATTGCGTGAAGCACGTAAGTTCAACATAATCTTTTGCAAAGTCAACAGCGTCCACTGGACTACTACTTTGCAATGAGATTCTGACTAATTGTTGACAATTCTGATGTGGTTAGATGAAGCACGTGCACAATCTTGCTCGAAACGAGATACATGTGATTGTCCTGGACGCACCGAAAAACTGAAACTGCCGTGCAGTTCTTGAATGAAGAAGCCTGCAACTCTTCCAATACTGCGCTTCCAATCTGGTCTTTTTCTGCAAGTCATCATTTTAAGCGGATACAAGTACCGTCGGAAATTGGCGTCATTGTGTACGAGATGGTGCCGGAATTGCAGGTAAGTAAGTTTAAGAAGAGCAATGCAATCCCAAATGAACCCGAACAACAGAATAAACAACATTCCTTTGACATCATTGATCAAACTCGTCACCTCTTTTTACTAGAGTTTCCACAGTTTGTAAGAGGCCCATGTTCTCCGAATGAATCACTGGATTTCTACCGCGCGCCGCAGAATAGTGTTTCTATGACAACTTTCATTGTCCTTCTTGGTTGTCCTGCACGCTCTAAAACGGAAATCTTGCAAATAAGTACAAAAGGAGGTAGAAACAACCGACAAAATAAACGAAATGGTCCAGGGCGCGATGCTGAGTACAAGTTTAGGAAAAAGGAAATGTAAACAGATATTGTCATCTAGTCTAGATATAGACAAGTCCATGAAAACATGTGTTTGGTAAGCAACCCGACGCTGAGTGGCCGTTTCTGTATGCAGGACTTTCAGAGCATGCACAAACAAGTGTACAGATCACAGTGTACAAAGGGTACCAGCAGTACATAAAATTAGTCATCATTGCGAAGTGTCGGTGATTGACCCGCCAGAGAACTGCTTGCATTTTACTATCGCTTCAGTCTTTGTGAGCTCCGTCAGGCTTACCAAGTTTGAACTCCACACAACACGTTCCGCAAGTTTGCACACGATCTTCAGTCTCAACAAGCCAACACGAATTATTCTGGTTGCAGTCGAATTTGCTTTGCAGAATCTCACTGGCCCTGGAAGGCGTCGCCTTGGTTTGGTCACATTTTTTTTCGAGAACCAATTCCAATGTGACAAAGTGTTCCGTGCATGCTTCGGTCACACAATGATCTTTTATTGAATGGAAATCTTAAGTTTGTTGCCAACTTTCTCTTCGCGCTCTTCACGCTTCTATCTAAGACATAGCCTTCACACAAATAAATGAAGTTGTTCTGATCAAAATGGAAGGGCAAAAGTAAATCCTGATAAACGTCAGGATGTTAAGAAATCGCTGCTTGTTTTCTGTGTGCTTCTGGAAACCGAAAGGACCTGGTCCTCTCGACCAGTATCGCATGTTGAGAGGTGATTCTTCAATCTGTAGTAGTAGTGGAACTCGGACGATATCACATGAAAGAAAATCGATGCGATTGCTGAGGAAAAAGTCGTCAAATTAGGCTTTACAAAGTGACCAAATGGCCACTCATGCGCAGACAGAATAGCTCGCGATTCGCATCAAAATAACCCTTCCCCGTCCGACTTCGTCACGCTCGGCCGTTAGTGCGTCCAACAATTTACATCATACCGCAACAGCTGTTTTGTTTCTTAGCAGTCTTATAAAACATCTTCGATTGCGCCGAAAGATCCGTGCTTTTCTCCACTAAGTTGTCCAGTTTTACACCTCGTTCCAAAACGCTATCGATGGTCTTATGCAAAATAATTTTCGTATCATCCAAATCTCGCTGAATCTTCATGATTGCATCAGCTTCATGAGGGTCTTGGTATTTCCGCACCATCTCTTCCAACACAGGAAACGGAAGTTCAGAAGTAGCAGAAAGCCATGCAGCTTCGCTGTGAGCAGCCATGAAATCTTCTTGTACTTTCATAAGAAGTGTAAACGCTACGCGAGAAGGATACTCTTGGTCGCAAACTGCCACAGCAGCAAGCCCATTGGACCGCACGTGCACATGGACAAGGTGGTTTTCATGCTCTATAGAGCTACGCTGACCAAGCTCTACTCGCTTTCCTACTGTCTTCGAAATGAAGGTCGCAAATTGTTTCACTCTACAACCCGCCCGCCCGTTCACGCAGTTCGGTACACAATATCAAAAACACAATTCGAATAGAAAAAAAACTCGTCAGCAACCATGGCGCCTCTGAGCAGTGAACTGGGCTGAAGCGAGATAAGAAAACCTCTTCAGCCAGCTGAAGTTCGCCTAAGACACTGCACATGAGTTATATACGAACGTACGAGTCTTTTTGAAAATAGTTGTAGTTATCCAACATGAACGCTGATGCAAGCGTCGTGGGTTCAGGTTCGGATGAAAGCGCACGCAGCACCATGAGCGAGACGATCTTCATGCTGATGAAGAGGTTTAAGCGCACTCGATTCCTTCCAGCAGACGAGCGGCGAATTTTGCTCTGGCTTCTTTCGCCTCACCACTTACCCGAGAGGGTGCAGCAAGCTCGAGAAATACGCTTCCGCTCCGAAGGTGAAGAAAGGTTTTGATAGAATTAGAGCCTGACGGAGTTAAAACAACGTTTCGACGGGAAGATGCAGGGTCGGCGTGACCAGGGGTTCGGAAAGTAGCAACACGTACGTCCGGAACACAAAAAGTAGCACGGCTGAGGGCGTCTGTCTGACATTGTCTTCAGGTTCGATGGAGGCATTCAACTTACAGTATTTCAAAGACAAGCCGATATTTGAGTGCCTTCTACTACACCACATTAAAATATGTTATGGTAATTTTTAGTGGTCCGAGTCAAAGGGTTGATATCACTGGTATATACACGGTCAAAATTCGAAAGCATCAAAAACGTTCAGAGGTTTGACGAGAAAAAATTAAGAAGTTCTAGAAATTCTTGAGAAATTAGCTGGCTTTAAAACAGGGGACAGGTCCACCGTCCAGGCCACCTGCATATACAGTAGATTGTAGGAAACGTTTTGGAGACGACCCCAGCGATGCATCCATCAACTCATTCCATAGCGGCAACCAAGCATCGGCTGCCCTGCTAAAAATCACTCGGGAGGGTCAATGTGCACCCGTCTTGTCCGTCGTCGACGTCAAGTGTCTGCACTCTGTAAGCGAGAAGGCCTGTTGGAGCATGGTCCTCGACAATGACCAGCAGGCGAACAGTCATGAAGATAGGGTTGCTCGCACGGTTTTGATTCTTGCATGTCCGATTCTGTGAGAAACATAAATTGGAAAACGAATAAATGGAAAGTCGCTATCAATGACATCGTTGGCTAACGGTGATGCGGTTTTTTGACCATCTTGGTTTACGAGAATGCTCAAAATGACACGTATCTGGTAGCTTTTTTCGAGTCTGTTAGTGTCTAGTGGACATTTGCCCTCATATGACGCCAAACTGCCTCAGATGAAGTCAAAATTCGCGGAGATATTAAAGGATCAAGGAGACGACCAATTCTACTGTTCTTGATATCTGCTTGAAGCTCTTGGAGTACTCTATCTGGACAAGGTGGAGCTGTAGAAAAACTCAGCGACCTTTTTGCACAGTCAAAAGTTTGAGTGCAACGGAGTTTGCAACCCTTTGTTCTGATATCATCGAAGGGAGTGAGGTACATTACACGTACAACAACTAGCATATTCATCATATGTATTATATATTTTACATGCTTTCTCGATGGTCAGTTGGCCTCCTATGATGCCAAGCTTGACCTCATACTGTATGAAGCAAAATCCAACGTCCAATAGACATTAGCCCACGCATGAGATTCGCTATTAGTGAAGTAAATTTGGTTCCACTAGTGTCTATTGGACATCTGGCCTTATATGAGGCCAAATTTCGCGGAGATATTAAAGTATCAAGGAGACCTCCACTTCCGCTGTTCTTTATATCTACTTGAAGGTCTTTTAGTTCTCTATTCTGGCAGAGTGAGCTGTAGAAAAACTCAGCGAACTTTTAGCGCAGTCAGAGTTTTAGTGCAACGGAGTAGGCTACCCTTTGTTTTGATATCATAGAAGGGGGTGAGATAAATTACACGTACAACAACAAGCATATTCATCATACGTATTATATATTTTACATACTTTTTCGGTGGTCAGTTGGCTTCATATGAGGCCAGAGTTGACCTCATATGAGGCAAAACTCAATGTCCAATAGACACTAGAAAATCCAGTTGTATTTCGGAAAAACGCAACGTCCTAGTTCGAATGCAGAGGTGTAGACTGAGTGCTCGGCATTCAAGTTGTACTTTCGCTTTTCTGGACCCCTCTTTCGAAGGGAGAACCAAGGAGAAAAAATCGCAAAAAGCGCACTGCAACAGAAACTCTACGAAATCCAGACGTTTTCCCCACTACCAGCACCAGGGGTACGGAACTATTGCTGCTTGGCGAATACATTTTCGTACAGTTCTGCCGGAATCCTTTGTATTACAGTATCTGTACTGCCTGCAGTTGCCTTACATACATGAACACTGCGGCATTTCTACGTAATCTATTAAATTAAATTTACAATATTGAAGTTGCACGTTGAGTCTTCCTTCTGATGCTACTGCTTTGCAACATTTCTCGAATTTGTAGCAACATCTCTTTCGAACCACAGAACCGAAAGCTAGAACGGCAGGGTTCTTCGGCGCCGATTTTGTACAGCGCCTGGTTGGTTGACCAAACCGACGTTTCAGATGTAAGGCCTACCCTCCATCCTTGCAATTATATTCACGGCGCATTTTCCGCAAGGCTTTTTTTGTGGTTGTCCTGCCACATGCGGCTGACTGGGGAGGCGTTTCAAAAGAAGGGGTGTGCGAGCTTTGTTTGCCGCTTCGAGGTTGGGATGGCATGTCGGCTCTTCATAAATTTTGCTTGGGATCTCCGCCGTGAACGTTGGTGAGATTTTCGTCAAATACGCATGGTCTGCTCTGAATATTGCCGCCGTGACGAGAGTACACCCGTGAGGTTCTCTATTCTTGCTACGAACTTTTGCTTGCGGAGCAACCGTGCTTTTGTTTGTCTCCATTCGTGCGATGAGCGCTTCAACCCCCCGGTTGGCGTTTGCTAATGGCATCGCGCTGTCTACTTTCCATGCTACGTCAAGTGTGTCTATTGAAAATAGAGCTACACCTTTTTTTCAGAGATTTTCCTGCCAGCCTGCCCGGAAAGCTGTTCTTTTTCGCAGCATATCCTGCGTTGCTGCAGAGGAAGTGGCTGTAGCTGAGGGTACTGCTCCTGAATCGCTGACTCAACGTGATGATATTGTTACTGTGGCATTCGTTGCGCACATCGACCATGGAAAGAGTTCCATGTGCGATGCCCTGTTGAAAAGCGCCTCATGTTTCAGGGAAAACGAAGTCGTGCAGGACAGAGTCATGGACGGGATGGATCTTGAGAAGGAACGTGGAATCACGATCAATGCTAGCGCTGCCAGTCTGATGTACAACGGGGTAAAGGTACAAATTCTGGATACTCCCGGTCATGCAGATTTTGGAGGTGAGGTTGAGCGGGTTTTGAACATGACGGATGGCGTCTTACTTCTCGTTGATTCTGTAGAAGGCCCTAAACCCCAAACCAGATTTGTACTGAAAAAGGCAATTGAGCTGGGCAAGAAAATAGGTCTTATCATCAATAAGATGGACAGACCCCAAGCTCGTCCTGACTACGTGGTTGACGCAACATTTGACCTCATGGCCGAGCTCGGAGCTACAGATGAGCAGATGGACTTCAAAGTGGCGTACGCGTCGGCTATTAAAGGGGAATCTGGGAAGGAAGCCGACGAAATTGTGGGTAACATGGATGCCGTGTTTGATTTAGTGCTCGACTTCCCGCGACCAAGAGTATCATTGGATGGTCCACTGCAGCTTCAGGTTAATAATGTTACTTACGATGACTTTAAAGGCCGGCTGGTGTCAGGGCGCATCAACTCAGGTTTGCTGAAGAAGGGCATGTCTGTTGTTGTGTGTCATCCCAACAAAGACAACGGGAAGGGGAAGGTTACTGAAATTTTTGTATATGACAAACTGGGGCGCGCAACAGTGAATGAGGCCCAAGCTGGAGATATTGTGATGTTTTCGGGATTGACGCAGTTTGAAATCGGGGACACCATCTGCGCACCTGATGCGATAGCACCGCTACCTCCGATCGCGGTTGAAGAACCGACTGTGCGTATGGCATTCATGGTAAATACTTCCGAATTTGCTGGTCAAGAAGGCAAATTTGTGACTTCCCGAAACATCCGAGACAGACTGGAAAAGGAGTTGGAGCGTAATGTCGGACTTCGCCTTGATACGGAAAGATCTTCTCCAGATTCGTTCGAGGTGTGTGGTCGAGGTGCTCTCCATCTCACGATTCTAATTGAGACAATGCGAAGGGAAGGGTTTGAGATGATGATTGGTCCACCCACTGTTATCACGAAACAGATAGACGGTGTCAAGCATGAGCCGTACGAAAAGTTTGAGGTGGAAGTCCCGGAGGAGTACGTGGGTTCTGTTGTAGATCTTCTCAGTCGACGAAAGGGCGAAATGGTTAACATGAGCGGCGCAAATTCGGAAAACATGGCCAGCGTCGAATATGTGATTCCGACACGCGGGCTTCTAGGTGTTAAGAACGCTCTTTTGACGGCAACAAGAGGTACAGCAGTCATGAATTCTCAGTTTGAGGGTTATCGTCCGTTTGCAGGTGACATGGAAGCAAAAGAGAACGGAAGCCTCTTGGTGTACGAGACTGGGAAGGCATCGACGTACGGACTCGAAGGTGCCCAGGAACGTGGTCGCTTGATCGTTGCACCTGGAGAGAAGGTGTACAAGAATCAAATTTGCGGAATTCACCAACGAGCAGGTGATCTTCCTGTGAATATCTGTCGCGTTAAAGCATTAACAAACTACCGTTCCGCGAATAAGGAAATTAAAGGCGGAATGCAAGGCTTGCTTGACTTTTCCCTAGATGATTCGATCGAGTATATTGGACACAATGAGGTAGCTGAGGTTACGCCCATCAGTGTACGGCTTGCAAAGCGCGCAAACTCGAAAAACAAGAAGTAAATCTGCTTTTGAAGCGCAACGTCCAACCGTCTCTGCATTTCTTTTCGCTGGTAATTTTGCGCTACTTACTGCACAGGCATTAGATTAATTTAGTTTAGTAAGCCACAAAATTAAAACGTGTGTATCTCTTTCAAAGCCACGAGTAGTGGAAGATCTTTAAAAATTCTGACGCGGCTGACGTACTTTAAACCCAAATCTCGTGTTACTTTGTCATGTTCCCCAAACTCTTGCTCACAGCTCAGCGTGCTGTCCATCAATACGCCATGTGCAACAAATCGGCGGCAACGGCGCTTCTGTGCTGCTCATCGAGATGGGCGAGCGACAATTGAGATGCGCGAAAATCAAGCGGTCAACTCTTCTACCATGAGTGCCAAATTGACGGCCGGATTGCTCTTCCTGCAACACCATGTGGTGCGAACACAACTTCTTGTCTATTACGTCCGATTCAAAATGCTGACTATGTCAGCTACAATTCGTTCAGCAGCGGTATCAACATCAACAATTCGTACGGTTACACGTGAACCAGGCGGCATGCTTTCCCACGCTTTCGTCAACAAGGTTGAAGCTTTCGAACTTGACTGCAAGTCAGCGGACCCATCTTGCTTGGTCATTCTTGCAGCTGCGGCCGGTTTTCCGCTATTCTTCAATTGAGCACGCAACTTTTCTGATATTGTTGCAGATGTCGACAACCCCGTTCCATCCAGATTGACGTCCACGCGCAGGATGCCTTTCCTCGTAACATTTAGCGTGCGTACCTTCCCACGCACAATGGCACTCTGTGTGCCGGTCGCAGCACACTGCTGAGAACAATGGCTTGAAAACGAATCAAAAAGAGCGCTCCGTCTTCTCTCGGCAACTGTGCGTTCACCTGCAGAGTGACGCCTGGCAAGCCAAATACGAAGATCATCCATCCTCCTTTTCCCTGCAGGCTGTCGACCAAAAAGAACGCACTTAATTTGTCTCAGGATAGCTAGGTCCGTATATTTGCGAAGAGGTGCTGTCCCACATCGTGATGCAAATAAAGAGGCACCTTTATCTTCGGGAAGACTAGCTCGGTTTTCCCTTGCGTAGTGTCGAAGAAGGGCGCCCGCAGACATCAGCATGTCGCCAACGATTGTATGCGATCCAGTCGACTGGAAGTTTACTACTTTAGCAATTTTGATGGTCCCATTCGCAGATTTTCTATCGCTCCTCTTCACCAGTCGAACGGAGGCGATAGCTCTCTCTTCTGCGCCAACAGCAGGAATAAAGTCCTCGTCTCCGAATTCAGGCCCATCTCGCGCTTCTTTTCGTCGAGATTGTCGCTGGTCTAGCCTTTTTGCTAAGAGTGGTGCAACTTTAGCAAGTCGCTGTATGTTCTGTAAGTCTTCGTCGTCTATGCCAGCGGCCTTCGCACCATTCGATAACGCGGCATCGACCTGCTCATAATTAAATCGTACCACAGGTGGAACTACAGAGGCACACACTTCCCAGTTACAAATGGCGCCGCTGTCGCAGTCAAAGTCAATGATGATTGATATTGCCTCGGTGGGAACCTGAGCACTAAAGGACGCAGCATCCATTGCAGAGGCGGGAAGCATATGAAGTGGTTTGAGAGGAAGGTACAGGCTTTCACCTCTTTCTCGCGCTAGCTCGTCGATGGCTGAGCCAGACTTTACAACCTGATCAACGTCTGTGATATGTGTGGCCACGCGATATATGTTCTCGTTGTCTAAAACTTGCACAGAAAGTGCATCATCCAAGAAACGGGAGTTCTTGTCGTCGATGCAGTAGACACGAACTCGATTGCCAGTCTTCACGTTTAGAAAATTTCTCCTCTTCAATCCCAGTCCTGAACCGTCATTTGAAAGCAACGCTGATCTCCTTCGTCGTGCTGCCGCTCGCAATTCTCGGGCTTCAGCAAGAATCTCTGGAGGGAAAGTCCAGTCTCTCACATTCTGAGCTTTATTCCATTTCGAGGTTGTGGTGACTCTAGAGCCTGCCTTGGTGGTTTCAATTTCCTCATCAGGTTTGCTCGACTTCAGAACCGACTCAGATTCTGACGATATGCGGCTTTCACTTTCTCTTGCCTGCGCGGTCCCGCCACCGTGTTTTTCTACGGTGCCAGTCGCCCAATACTCAATGTCCAGTAGAAGCTGAGCAGCACCATCGTCCGTGCGCTCGTAACCCAGCGCTTCCAATGCCGTCGCTGCGGTTCCACGAGCTACAGTTCCGCTAGCAGCAAAAATTTCGAGCTGTCGCAATATTTCAAGGTGCTCTCTGGACCATGGGGCCAGCCTTTTTGGAGATCGGCTTGAACGCTGATCCAATATGCCTTTGCAAGCATCCACAAACGAGCATCGACCGCGCGCTACGGCGACCGATGGAGGCAATGCCCGCCATCCCTGACCTGCCCCTGCACGTTTGAATCGAATTGTGTTTGTCGCCACTAATATCGCTGACGCGATAGTCACGGCCGCATTACGCGCGCGCGAGCCTTGTGACTTCATCGGAAACACAAGCTTGGCTATCTCAGCGGAACTACGCACGGCTTCGGGATTATTCTTGGGTAAGCGCCGTATCTGCTCATACGCAGCAAGCAGATCCAAACTTCTTGGTTGAGAACTTTTCAGAAATTGGAGACCGCGATCTACATCCCTCGCGAGCTGGTCCTCATTGTCTGCAGCATTTGGTTCGAGACTCGCTGGCCAGACGTTCACAATTTCGCCAAAACTCACTTTCATTTCTGGTCCCATAATGCTGGCACTGGGCGAGACCTCCACAAAACATGCAATGACACCTTTAGCGTACAAAGATCGTGCAATGGCAAAGCGCAACTCTCCCTGCGACCATACCTCGACGACAGCTCCTGGGTGCAAGGCAGTCATCCATGGCGCACGCACTGGTTTGACATCTTTCACATTGCTAATTGAAGTAGCAATTGACTCAGAGTCATCACAACGTATGTCCACCCGAATGCGCGCTGCAGAGGAATTCAATGGTTTGGACTGCTTGGAATTTTGGATTAGATTCCCAAGCAAAACCTCAGAGCAAGAAAACGAACTGCTGCAGTAACGTTGGCGAACACTTTTCGATAAAGCTCCTGACTGTCGGCGATATCGTACCGAGCCCAAAGCGGGAAGAGCAAAAGCATACATTGCGTGGTCTGGCGCTGCTCGCTGAGAGGGGAGCGAATCCAAAGTTTGGCGATGTAGGTTTGGAGGAGTCATTCCACTGCCGACTGACTAGAAGCGTGGCTCTCCTGTCAACTCGATGTCGTCGATTCTGCAACTTTTGGTCTCAGGTCGTTGACCGCCGTTTAGAGGTTCTCACAAGTCCGCCCGCCATGAATGGTGGTGAGAGACGGAACGTTTGGTGGTCGGTTTAGGGACAATTTTTACATACTGTTTATCTGCACCAATCGGAAGCCACACCTGAAGCCTTACACGTGGATGACGTTGTACTACGGATTACGAAATGCGGCTAATTCAGCGCAACTGTTGCATAACTGTACAGTTTAGTTCAGTACTGTACTGTAGAATGTTATTTTATGTATAAAGGTAACCGAGGATATACTCATTGATACTTTTTGTGATCACCGTTCGGCTGGTCTTGTTACCGGAAAATACTCGGGCGTACTTCATTTTCGGCGAAGCGGTTCTGCATATTCATCATTCACGAAGAAGCTCTCCTATTTATGCTCCACCTGCGACGAAACTCTAATCTATACTTTATTTGCGAAGAAGCTCTCTGTACAGCCAAGTTACTCTCGAGTTCAGCAGCCCCCACTGTTAGCATATCCAATTTCATATCTAATCTCTTGAATATTTATTCCGTGTAAAAGTCGGGAAAAGTCGGAAGAAATCCAGAAATACTTCTTAGTACAGTTATCTCTGTTTTCTTGGTAAGATAGCAACAGCTCAACATTTTAAAAATTGCGTATGACCTTCGCCTTGGTCTGCTGGTTGATGCGTATGCCGATCAAATGGTAGAAAATAATGTCGATTGAGAAGGTTTCTCGTAGGACGACATCGCCAACCCGTGTCATTTAGTCAGTAGAGCCAGTTACAACGAGAAGACTCACTACTTCCACATTAGTAAATTTGGTATATCAACAACCTCGATACGCAAGGCTATACTCTTTAATCGTGTTCATACCTTTCGCGTATCTCTAAGTGGTCTATGGACGACAATTGACCAGCTTCCAAGTTCTAATATCATTGTCAAACTCGATTCGCAGCATTGACGAATACGTTAGTTCGTCCATAAGCGCCCTAAAGGGTTCTTAATTTGGGTGAAAAAAGGGGCTGGAATCAGATTATGCTGGACGCTTTGTTTGAATTCGAGAACATTTGAGGTTGTTTCGTAGGTGTTCTTGGACCGCAGTTCACAAAAAAAAAGTTCTCTATTGTATTTCACCCGCTGTGGTGTATACTACACCCCTCCTTGCATATTCTAACGCGAAAGCGCAGACCTTCATAACATCAAAAAGAGTACAAGCGAAGATTCAGACTTTTCTTGATTTCAAGTGACATACTGAGTCGCAGAATATGAACCTACACGGCTCGCAATTGTCAGTCAGATACAGAAACTAAATCAGATTGACCCAATGGTTCTGTGGATGACGTTGCCAAGCTGATTGTCGTTTGTAAACGTATCTTAGAGCACAGAACACATCTGTAGTTCTTTTATCCTATTTTTGTAACCCCAGTACCTGATTGCCTAGCAGTACTCGTCTACTCGCAAAAAGGCAGACGTATTTTTATCTTTCTTATGAATCCCCCCCTCCTTGCACGACGCTGCACTAGAGGCGGGCAGGTTCTACGTTCCTATTCTCTAAAACGAGACCTGTCGAATCATGGAGATTCTTGGCTTTTCAAAACGTAATGCAATGAAATGAGCCGCTTCTCTACCCAAATTGAACTGCTTGAATCCTCTAGTGGCGTCAAAACAGGTTGCAAATATTCTTGTGCCGAGATGTTACGTAAAGGATTTCAGAACCTAACTTCTTGGTTTCTGGGGTCGCGTACAGTATATAACCAAGGACGGCAATCATAGTCGGCTCGTTATGCACAGCGGAGAAGACTGTAATAACATCCAATGTGACGAAAGTTGCGGGATCCAGCATTTATTGCCTCGTTACTTGAACAGGTCGTGGTCGAGGCTCCGGCCAATTGAGCTAGAATAGTACATTCCGCTCTTTGACAGGTTTTGTCTCACCAGTTGAGGAAGAGGTTTGATAGCATATATGTTTATACCATCCGTCCTAAACCAGTCATACAAAATTCTCCAATTACTATTAGTGCAACTCAAAGCGACAGACTTCGAGTGTATCGGACGGCAACCAAGATACACTTCAACATGTAACACCTAGCCACGAAATTTTAGCAATATCGGGAGAACAGAGACCGATGAGGATGATTAAACCACATCGGGAACATATGGACAGTATCTTTGTTTACTACGTAGAGATACTATAGATTCTCTACTTAACTAGTCAACGGGGATTCTGGTTGAATTGCTTCACTCCTACATTCTTTCGTGCTCATCTAAGATGACTGATACCAACCGGAGGCTTTTCTTGATAGAAATAGCCTTAGTATCAGGGTCACAGCATGAAGACCATCGACATTTTTATACCGAAGGACACAACCTGGTTGCCCAACGGACTTCTCAACCCCAAATCCCAAATTTCCCAGTCTACACCCCCTCTGCAAAAAAAAAGAAACTACATATGTTGACATCCATATGTTGATATTGTACCGTCTTCATTTATTTACAATTGTCTGGCTGAGAGATGGGCCATTCCCAATTTCCGCTTCCGAGTCGCGTTCGACTTCTCCATTCGCAAAAACAGTCATTTAGACGTCCGTTTGTCTACATTATTACTGCACAACCCTTCGTACGAATGTCAGTACTGTTTTTTTTATGGGGTCACAGGATGTTGTTTCGACTCCCAGGAAACACCCGAGAGGGCACAAAGTCAAGCATTGCATCTTGACGCAATTCCTATAAGGCCGAAATAATCTCTTCAATCTTCGTCATTTCCTTTTCCGTTCTCCAGCACTGTTTGCAGCATTGACCGACAATTCGAAGAAAACCTGGACTCAACCGCTTGGTAGACTGTCTGTAGATATTCAGATGGCAAGCAACTTTCTTGACTCCTAGTCCACTAACTTTCTCTATTCGAAAATCGACTTCTGTTCCAAGCGATTTGTATATATACTACGAATACTGCACTAGTGACGACACAATCTTTGCATTGGGTATAGAACTGTCTCGGCATTGCAGAGGTTAATCATCCTGCTGATCTCTGTTTTCTCTCTCGCCGTAATGTCCTCTCGGCTCGGACATATGGATAAAAACTTAACCCCACAGGAAGATAGGCCACCTTCGACTGGTACGAATGTCGGACCAAGTTGGCAAGAACCAGATTCTCGAGGCATCCAGTACCCGACAACCGGTCCAAATCACATTTCAAAGCCTTTAATAAGTCAAAATGGAAACGAGCATCTGGGCAGAACGCTTCAAAGTGTTCCGTCGTATGGTGATGCAGCTGCTGCCAATGGAAACGAATTCCGTAGAGAAGGGCCAGCTCAGACGAGTGGTGATGGACGCAGCAATGTCCCTGCCAATTTACGGCACGCTGAGTACCCACACTCCGGACGTCGTCATTCCGTAATGGACATTCGGGTCTACTCGATCCCATATGCCTTTACAGCAAACCGTGAGCCTCTATTCATTCAGTATGGGACTCTGCACGGCGATATGGCGGCTAGTGCTGTATATAGTATCGGAAACGGGTATGCATACTCACCACACTACCCAAGTGAATCATATGATCAGTTCGGCGGACCTGGGTATGGTCAATCTCAAATGTATACTCACCATCATCCATCATACACGGGGCAAGAGGCTTACAGACACACTGCTAGACATTCCGATCATGCTGCGCCGCCTGCAGAAGCTGGGCATTATACCACGACGAGAAGTCGTGTGGATCCAAGGGCTGCGGCAGATTGGGTTCCTTCTCCCGAGTCAAGGGGTACCGAGCATAGAGCTGTGCTTAAGGAGAGGCTTCCGACAGATGAGACCAAGCTTGGGCATGGGCGAGCAGCGGAAAGGGGCACACCAGGAAGTGAACCGAGAGGGGTTATGGAGACGGGTGGTACCTCTAACCGTAGCTTTGACTACGAAAAAACAATTCGTGTGGATTTCTGTGGACAAGAAGAACACGGGTCGCGTCCCGGTTCAACTTCGAAACCTGCAAGACCTTTTCCTTTCCGAACGAATCAGAAAGGCCCCTCCGGAAGGATAACATGGACAGATGATTTACATGAGCAATTTCTGGGGGCTGTGGATGAGATTGGACTGGACAATGCAGTTCCAATGTCTATTTTGAATAAGATGGATATCAACGGACTGACGCGCGAGCAAGTGGCATCCCATCTGCAAAAGCATCGTACGACTCTGAAGAAAATGAAGGAAGACAAAGAGCGAGAGCTGCTTCTGACTTTGGCGGCTAAAAGCGTTATTGAAAAGGATTCCACCCTGGCAAAGCGGAATTTAACAGCTGAAGAAGTGCTGGTGGCTGTTGAGGAGGAAGCAAAGTCAAGCAGACAAGTAATGCCAGACCTTTCCGACTTATCGCCGGCGGATGCTAGTAAAAAGTCTTCGTTGAGAGGGCCTTTAAAGAAGATTGTAGGGAAGAAAAATCGGCAACCAAGCGGCGAACGGGACGTGGACATGAGCCACAAAGCAAAGAAGCGAAGGTATATGACAAAGGTGTGAGAGAGGAGTAAGCACTGTGCGTTTGTTTGGCGATAGCTGTAAAGTTGTTTGAAGTGAAGGCTGACGGGTAGTTGGCCAAAGCTCACCCACTTTGCAACTTCTTTTCTCGCTTTTCTGTACGAACGAAAGGGAGATGGGAGGTTGTGGGGAGAAAATGTTGTGTCGATGAAACAATCGGTACTTTGTTCGACACAATGCTCACCCATCAGAGGATTGAGAGGTAGTGAATGGGAGATGAACTGCTTTTTAATTTGCAGTCCCCATGGACTCCATGTGGAACACATTTGAAGAGTTAGAGCTGCGCACCCACCTCTTTTCAAACAGGATAAATCGACAAAGCATATGACTCTCATTCCAGTCGAACGGTATTCTTTCGTAGCGCGGTTTGATGCGGGTTGCTAGAGGAAGGGTTGCCATTTCTCATGTTCATGTATGCAGCGATGAGAGAGGGTCTGGAAGAGCGATGTTGTCGTGTTGTACTGTACTGGCAGCCGTATAAAAACCGTAAGCCCCAAAAAGTTGACTGGGCGCGCAGACTTGTGAGGAAACAATCTCCTGTGAGAGTCCATCAACCGGGCCGCCGACAAAATGCAAATCAGTTTGGCAACCAGAATCCAACTTCCGTGCGTACAACACATGTGTCGTCACAAGAGCTGGGTTCATGTTAAGATTTACAGTTGCCCTCTTCGTGTCCACTTGAGAGAAGCAGAGGTAGCTTTGGGCACCCGTGTTTTTCGTCGAAACCAATGCACAAGTGCAGGTCGGTCGGTGTAGGACGGACAAGAAAAACACCTCATTCGCCCACGTCCCACCTAAGTCGGTTCCGCCGTCGGAAACCACAACCCTTCACCGCGTCTTCACAGCCATCGACCGCCCCCCTCCCCCACTCGCATAACCCACTCGCACAACCCCACCACTTCAACGCACTTCTGTGCGTACTACTGGGTGAGCCAAGCACTGTACGCGTCATATTTGCTGCTCTCGGTTGTTGTGCCCGCCCCCCTCTCCCCCCGCGCCCCCCCCTCCACCAATACTACCCCGCTCTGACCCATCCCCCTCCTACCCATCCCATCCCGTCTTTCTGCTCCTACTCACGGAGACCTCTCGGACAAAATTGATATGACTATCTTGCCGCCCGTCCGCCCCGCCCGCGATGCACGGCACCTGTCACCCGGTCCTCTGTCGGACTCACCGCCTGCACACGGCTCTTTCTCACTTCACGCTCTGTCGGTACCCGATCCGGCATCGATTTCGCTGTCCCCTCGGCCATGTTTATCTCTGTTTGCTCATGTCTGTGCCTCATCGCCCTTCAAGCTGTGCACCAACCGTCCGTCTCCGCCTCCCACGTGACAACCCATCATTCTCTCAACATCCGTGCCACCAACAACGCGCACCACTTTGATCTTTTGTCACGTGCTGCCCGGCCCGAACCCTCGGCAACCCCAGACCTGGACCCCGTTCCCAACCCACTTTCTCCCGCTACCCCCGAACCGATTCCATTCATCTCTGCTGAGGCGTTGGAGACATCCGATCCAGCCGATGTCGTGTACATGACAACCACCGATTTCCCGCCCAACGCTTCGGTCCCCTTCACAGCGCCTTCTCAACACCCCTCCACTCTGTCCCAAACCCCCGATCCAACCCGTGAGAGCGACGCCGTCGGTGCCGCCCTCGACCCACCCTCAGATCCGCCTTCTTCCATTCTGTCCGGTCGTCAGACGGAGGCGACCACCTCGAGCGCCGTGGTCTCCGTCCTCATTGTTGCGGCGGCCGTCGGCGCGCTTCTCGTCGCCCTTGGACTGGCGCGTGCCGAGACGTCGTACCGCCCGTTTGAGCCGGGCCTTTCCATGTCTGAAGGCGACTTTGGCACCGATACGGAGCGAGGGCAGGCAAGTGACGGCGACCGTGCGGAGGGGGCGACTAGGTACCAGGCGCTGAGCTTGGAGGATGAGATGGGGTCGGAGCACCACTCGAGGGCGGCACTACATGTCAACGAGATCCACGCGCGTGCGGCTGCACAGTCGCTGAAGCAGCGGACTGCGAGACGGGCGGCGGGGGAAATGCCGGAGGGGAGGGG
>JAUKWC010082603.1:0-29742 GCA_032356245.1 Endocladia muricata
TGATGACGTTCCCTGTGGTGTTGTAGAAAATGGTGACAGACTCGGGGACGGCTTAACGGAGACTTGTTCAGCCACAGGTAGTGTTATCGACAGGCTCGGTGCTACTGACCTCTCTGGGAATGTAGCCAGCGAGGAACTACCCAGAGTACCTAAATTCGACTGCTCAGGACTTTGCGGCCTTCCTTCTGGGCTGATAAAGGCCTGCGAATTTGCCTGCTCGGGACCCTCAAGGCCTGGCAAAGCTGTGACCACAGACTCCGGCCACGCATCCTCGTCACTGCCGATGTTTGTACTGGTCCCAGACGAAGTGCTGCTCGACACTTTATCCTCTTCCGGTTCCGTCGGTTGCTCTGTGAATGCATCATCTGCCTCTCCCGAATCTGAAGTCACTTGTGACCCCACAAAACCCTCTTCAAGAAACTCCGCAGATGGGACAGGATTTTCAGCTAGAGGTTCGACATCATTCGAGAGCTGCTTTTTGCCAGGAACTCGCGGCGGGGGCGCAGCACGTACTGGGCGGTCGATTACATTGGTTGGATCAGCAGCCGGGCTCTCGCCTTCCTCAAGCTGAGGAATGCCATTGTCGTTTGCGACGACACTGAATTCCCTAGAGTGCGACGCAAGAGATACAGTAGCAAGCCAAGCTGGTCGCGCAGGGACGGGACCAAGCGGGAAAGAAAGCGAATGAGATGTGAATATAAGACATGCCGCGAGCAGCACAGACACAAGCGGATGCTTCCGTCGGAGAATCATCCGTATGAACGGTAAAAGATCACTCGAACTAAGCGCAGTACCTCAGTTGTGAAAAATCGCTCCTGTCAGTACACAGTAAAAGAAAACAGGAAAAAGAAGTTAGTTTTTCGACGCTAATTTCTTCTGCCACTCAATTCTCTGCACAGCAAAAGAGATATCAGAGTGGCACTTTGAACGTCGCTGCGCACGGAGTAGAACACAAGCACAAAAACAAGAACAAGGCGAAAGCAAAGTGTGGGAGACGAAATAAGCAACCAAAGAATACTTTGCTCGGGTCGGGAAGGCAACGCAGGCAGTGAAGATGTGCAAGGCTAGATGGACCGAGTGCGGATTGTAAAGACATCATCAGCTCAATGTCGAAGCGGTTCCTCGCCGACTGCAGCGTGGAAGTGAAAGCAAAGTCTCGATAAAAGTAAAAAACACTATAACATTGATCAAGGACGTTACATATACTAAATATTGGAAAAAAAAACCGGTAATAGGGCCATTGATGACTCTCATGCGATCGAAAACCTGAGCGTTGAAAAACTTTGCACAGCGCCGTTGGCCCGTTTATCAGTCTGTGAAAAGGCATAACGGTCTATGTCATATTTGACTATGATCGACACCAATAGAAAAGCGTTAGATACGAGATCAGACCGTTGCATTCACACTTGGCTATGTTCCAATGGAGTTCGTCCTGCTCTGTTCAGAAACCTTCCAGCGTTTTCATTGGCTGTGTGTATAGAAGTGGACTGTTGATAGCTTCTACAGAACTGCGCCATAATGGACGAGCTATCACACGTCACCCATTAGGAGAAGAGGTAAAACGATAGCTAGAGAGACTCAAAAGAAAGTGGATCAGAGGAATCAACAAATCTGACCGTCCATAATCATGTTTTCTCAATGTCCTTACAACGCCTCTTCCATGAACCAGTTCTAGCCTAGTTCTGGTGGTTTGGGGTTTATACATCTTGTGAGAGATATCGGCAGATGCTCCTTGCAGATCTGCACAGCAAAGGTTAGTCTTGAAATCGAGGTATGTAACACGTACAAGAACCTGTTAAGAAGCGGTCTTGCTGATGGAATTAATTTAATAGGGTCGTAATATAGATGCTGTATTTTTACAAACCTGAGCTAATGAATGATATGGAGGAGACCATTTGAAGTCGATTGCACATACACCGCGTTTCTCCGTACCATATGTAGACGAACAGAAGAATTTGAAGTCGAACAAGAAATCACCATGAAGTAGCCTATCAGAGCGTGATGCATAGCTGTCGAGCTTTGAGAGAACAAATCTGTAATTGCGATGTGCAGCAAGATTATGTCGAATATTCTGTTATTGTAAAATCTTTTTTACTACCCGGAACGTTTGAAGTACTTAGCAGTAGCCAGCAGTAATGTTGTCGAAGATTCCCGAGTGCATTACGTTCGGAATCCAAACACTGTGAGACGTGAAAAGGACTGTCAAAAGAAAGCTAGCTAGTATAGCTAGTACTGCGAAAGTAGCGTGTTTGGCACATGTGAGACCCTGCAACTACGTGTGCCGCGTGGCAAACCAGTATCTTAGTGGTGGGGGAAACTTTTTCCAGAAAGGTCACATGACGCACCAGAGCAAATTGTATGTTGCTGAAAGTCTTAATCCCATTATGCTCATTTTGGGAAGTGTACGAGAGCACCACATATCTACGCAATCTGACCTCCGGAAAAGTTAAAAAGCAGTAGTTTTCCCCGCCCTATCTATTACCATATCCAGAGAGTACTCGTAAAACATGGACACGTTTTTATTGTCTCTATGTAGCATAGGCTAGTGCATGAAACCAGCGACTCAGTTGTCGTCTGAACAACAAGACTAAAGCGTTCGAGCCTTTGGCTCAGGCCAAGCAACTGGTTGGCTAAGCCAGCACGCCTTCCCAACAAGACTTTCCTCCAATCAGTGTCCAAGTAAAGGAGCACCTTCTTTCTTTGTCTGTTCGTCCGACACTTCTGCTTCTTAGCACAATGCTTCGTCAGCGCGACAGGAGACTGTTGTTCATCAGTAGGTGTCTCGTACCATCTCAACAGTATGACATCCTCGCTTGAAATTTGATCTCTTATGCGTGGGGGGTCGTTTACTTCTTATCCAGGTCATTTTGTTACGCTTCTGCGTTTTACACTGTAGCGACACACTTCTTAGTCACATGTATCGCTATTGGTGTCAATATGGAATGGACTGGATTTAGTCAAAATGAATTGTTACGTCTACATACATTACACTCTATACCATACTCAGACGTGATTCATAACTTCTGACAAGTCGTAACTTAATTCTATTTAGTTAAATGCGATTGTCATTATTCTTTTACCGTACTTCTAACAGCCTATCCCGTCTCCCCGAATATTTTGGTTCGGCAGAAATGATGATCCAAGAAATCTCAAATCGAAAAAGAAATTAATCTGTTTCTTCGAAGGGTATTGCACCGGTAGATCAAGCAGATCTTTCGATTTTAGTTACTTTAGAATCACTAATTATAAATTCGACATTAGGGCGTTTCAGAGTTCGACAAGCTCGTTTTTTTGATGCCTTCAGGAAATTGAAACGAAACCTGGAAACTTGATCCAATTACCTAGCAGATGTTCACATGGTTCCTTCATGTACTTGCCCGGCATGACCTCTCCCTCCAAACCTAACATTCTGTTGGGGACATATTTTACCTGATGAAGGAATACTACTTTCGGGAATTACACGAAACTAAACTTAGTTTCATCGACGAATACAACCTTGTGATTTATTTTAAGGGTTTGCAATGCCAGATATAATACATTATTGGCTTGAGGAGGCAAATGCAGCACAGTACTCGGTTCGTTCGGTAAGTATTGCATAACCGTTTGGTGGTACAGTATTTGTTCCGAGTCCTGGACGTACCCTCTTCGCTGACCTTTCCTTCTCTCCATATGGCGTGCAGGAAAAGTCAGAAAATAGAGCACGCACCAACTACTAGTTATAGAAATGTCATTAGATACGGAGAAAAGATGCACCGACAGAGACTGGAAGTTGTCGAAATGATTTTAGGTTGTTTCCGGACAGTAGCACTCTAGAAGTCAGTGTCAAAGTACCCCAAACATTGATACTACTGGCAAGATAGAATGCACTCTTGGGACTATTCCAAAGTGTGGACAGAAATATTCAAAAATCTTAATCACCGATTTATGCTCACTTTTTCGATTGCTCGTCACTCAGAAAATAGAATCAGGCGGAAAACATGCTAGGTGTGAGTCTACTGAAATCAGCAGACTGTCAAATACCACACCGCAACTCAGCAGCATTGTGATAATGCTGCGAACACTGAAGAAGAAGGGATTTTGTGGTCGGGAACAGGGTATGCTGATGTGAACGGGAGAGCAGAGTGGTAGTAGTACAGTATATGAAAGTGTACATATTCGCCTCATGTTTATAGCGCTCTGTGAGCACCAGGTCCTGACAAAATCGCACGTATTAAATAAAAGTTTGCAAAATTAGAAAATGTAGAAACAGGACCATTGAAAAAAGCCTGTACTCAAGAAACTTAAGAGCTCTCTAAGTTTTGAGTACGTCAACGCAAATTTGGGTTGTTTGCGAGCGATTCGTATTCATTGTCATATTCTTTTCTTTGGTCCAAAACGCATGACGTAACCACGGATTTAGAGTAATGTTTGTATTGGGGCACCATCATGACGTCTATTAATGCAGGGCAGGACTCACCAGCCATGTAATCTCCCGGATGCATTGAGGAGTGAGTGCTGCCCTGTCGTGACTTTCAGATAAGTGCGATGGCACAGACGTCGACAAAAGTTTACAGAGTGTTTACTCGACGTGACTATTTTCTCAAAGCGCTTGTAACTAAACACTCACATTTTCTATCCGAAGTGGGAGACCAGTTTTTGAGAACAATCACAGTACAGGAAAGCCAATTTAATCCATATAAAATCAAACATCGAGACAAAATGTCGAACTTGGGAAGAGGCAACACCATGAACCATCGACAAAGAAACCAGCCAAAGAGTATCTTGCTAGATGGAAACGAAGAAGGCTAAATCTTCAACAAATTGAAAGGAAAACTACGAACAGGGAGTTACAAACAGCGGGGTAAGCCCAGAATATCACAAAAGAGAAGCCAGCTTGAGATGCATTACACCTCGCCAGAAATCACAACGCTGCACAAATGCTACTTCACTGCGATATTATCGGGAAATGAACAGCAGCGTAGAGCCATAGCCACTGACTAACGATTGAGATCTAGCTCAACCGTATGGTGCAAGATCTTCAGACTAGTCTTTCATTTCATCGCAATATTTCGACAGAATCATCATCTTATCCAAAATCATAGCATCATGTTCGAGAGCTTCATTCAGCCGTCCCGGCTGCGCTATTTCGCGTGCCAGAGGCGCTCCTATGGCAAGGCGAAGAACTCCAAATTGACCAAGTTTCACAGGCTGACCAACCATACATCGTAATGAAGCAATTTTTCTTTCCTCGTCAAGGGCTGTGGGAGGAAGGAGTTCAGATGCGTCTATTGTCAGGTACCGATGAGTACGACGAAGAGTTGTCGCATCGAGATGAGCTGAGCCACACCTCGTCAAGAATTTAATGCTCACCACTGAGTTGACTCCTCCCGCACGAGTCTCATCACTGTCGCACTCTGAGCACTCGATGTCAATCAAGTCTAATAATGGTCGCCGCTTGCAGACAAGCTTCCTGACTCCGTATACCCAATCTCTCATTGCGCGTTTCACGCTTTCCCCCATAGCCACAAACATTTCCATTTCGGTAATCCCACAAGCCCAACGAAGTAGAAGCCCGATGTTTTTGGGTCCATCAGGAAGAGAGCTGTGAAGAGCTTGGATTGACGATGGTACCTCATGTTTTGTAAGATAATCTTTCAGACCTGACGGAGACGACTGATCACTGAGTACCTTGACTGAATCATGCGGTACTAATACAGCTCCACAAAACCCAGGAGCAGAGAAGAACTTGCTCGCCGTCACTAAGACTACAGCTCCACGTGCCAAAAACCAGTTCAGTTCTTTTGCTTCAGACCTGCACTGACATGCGTCCAGAACAATTAGAAGTCTTGATCCCAAATCGCATTGCAACCTTTCGAGGAGTTCTTGACTTGGAAGTCGTAGACCTGTTTTGGATCCATCGACAGCGTGTACGATAAAGTATGGAAATCCATGTTTCAACCCGTCCCTTACCACGTCCATTACGAGTTCGTCATAATTATCAATGCAACTCCCAGCGCTCGTCCGAGGCTTGAGTTCTACAACTTTTGTCGATGTTGGGAACTCATCAACTATCCCCCCATTTGTAACGAGCCCACCGCACGGGGTAAACTCGCTAAAATGACGTCCTCCGGCTGCTGGGGCAGTTCCAGATCCTACCTCACCAGCGGCTGCAACTATGTTAATGATACCGGTACAGCCAAGATTCTTAGCACGTGCTACTGCAATAGCAAGCGGAACGAGTTCTGCATCAGATCCAGACGGGTGGAGCACAACTTCATGCGGAACTGATGCCTGGAGAACTGCAGATAAACGAGAACGTATATCTTGCATGCTATCTCCAAATGTCCTATGACCACTCCACAGAGAACGCAGCAATCGTCGGGCAGCCTCAAAACCATCAGGGGTAGGGGATGAGCAGGTGCAGCTCCCTCGAACGACGACTTCGTCCGATAATGGCCGGGGAGGACAGTAATACTTATTGACTCCTTCGTTGGAAAGATGTAAGCGATCATCCCCCCCCTCCGTTAAATGGCGAGAGACACACTCATCTAACGCTGCATCTTCAAGAGTATCCAATGCAGCCGCCAACCCTGATTCTGTAATGACTGCACCGCCGAAGTCTGGTGTGGTTGAGGCAGTATCCATAACACGAATCTGAAATGAACCCAACTCTTTTGAATACTGCAGTTCTGGAGAACCAGACACCCATGCAGCCCCACGTCCTTTCAGCCATTCAGTGTGAACTGCTTCGTTCAAGGCGCCACATTCGTCTTTTGGGACGGTGGGCGGCCTGAGAACGAAAGCAACCCCGTCGCTCTGCTTCGGAGGATTAGATGGTCCTTGAAAGTCGATGACTGGAGTGACCGGGATACAATTCGCGGCCGCCGCGTGAGGAATCCCGTTTAAGGTAGTACTCAAAGGAGCCAGGAATGGCCTGGAGCTTGCATCTACAAGATGGAAGTGTCTTCCGCGATCAACAAGTCGAGCAGTGACAGCCTTAATATTGAGCATAGACGAACCTGCTTCAAAAGTCATTTTACTAGGATAACAAAAGTCTTCTCTTGACGCGAGTGTAGGCGATACAATCGTAAAAATGGCCCACGTCAACTTGGACCGCCAAGCTTGTGGCGGTCTTGCAAACGACGCGACCGATTGTGGGGGAGTAGGTAAGACCCTCCGTTTTTCCTTGAACTTGTTAGCAGAATAATTGCTCTGTGAGATTGTTGACAACAGCAAAGGCAAAGACTACACAAAGAGAGGAGGATCGGACGTTGCCAATGAAACTGGAATCGCTTCTAAACGGAATGCAGACAGCTCGGGTTCTCACCCTCTACGCAAACTTTAAAGAGCAAGTAAGGTAGATGGCGAACACAGAGCCAGGGGGGATTATGAGCAGACTAATGTGTGACGACTAGTCTTAAATGTAACATACACAACAGAATCAACGTTCACCCTCGAAAATGGCAATACAAACACGGCAACAAGGGTGAGAGTGACAAGTGCTGAGCCCTCTGGCATCTCTGGAAAGCAGCAGCAGGGTTACGAATAGGGCCACCTCAAGGTCTCTATCTACGAGAGTTGCAGAAGCGCGGACAGCGGTCGTTGAGCGACAAATGTGGGGCGTAGGGATGAGTGTGGGTTGTGTGTTCTAATCGGGTGCCCTGGGGCCGTCGGGAACGGATGGATAACCGCCTTGCCAGTAGGGTGAGAGAACCCGTAACCATGGTGAGTGAAGTTCTTCCAGATGGGTCGGAATCTATCCTCTACTAGTCCTTAGCACTATAGAAAAACATTAAAAATGCGTCGTTTGGTGGTGCCTTGCAATTTGCATACGAGGTTGCTTTGGTATTGTTTTCCATGGGCCTTCTATACGCAACTGAAGCGATGGTCACCGCTCGGTGACATCGGAGCAAAAGTTCTCAAACAGACGTCACGCTCCACTCGGCACTAGTGCACAGACGGTGAACGTCTGGCCAATTGCTGCACCTTGAGCGTTCCAGACAGAACAACATATCATTTTATTGGCCACCCTCCAATTTATTTTGTGTATATGCGCGTGACTAAAAGAGCATCATTGTCCCAGGTATGTACAATGACACTAGTGCCAGAACTGATTCGAACTTAATTCTTTTCTTTACATTCAGCTGTTTTCCCAGCAATGTCGAAAACACCCCCAAAACGTTGTCTGAAACCGTGCAAAACGATAGAGTCGAGATACAGTATCAACTGGACCTGGTTATCTGGTGATGTCAATGGGATTCAAATTCTTGCAAAGCATATCATTATCGTGTCTCAACCATGCAGTAGTTCACTTATAAAGCATTTATTTTCGGGTATGATTTCGACAAATGCCAGAACTGGGTTGCGACGGCCTCACGTAGCCTGCTCTTCGCGAGTTTTGCATGTTTCTGAGCAGGTGATGTAGGTACGAGTAGCATACACGCAGAATTTCTGTTCAGGTGGATTACATTGAATGACGACCAGAACTAGAGATCTACTGTAATGCACCGAACACAATGGCATAGGCACCAAAGAATCTCCTGTTCATTACACGGAGCAACCTATTTACAAAGATAGTAATGTCTCCTATATACTGTAACGGCATCTGTACAGGAAATCTACTTTCTTGTGTAGCAGGAATACTGTACCTCCGCTCCAGAAAAACAAAAAATCATCCCCTAATCCCCTACCGCAGCGCATCTAATCTACCGCATTCACTGAACTACGGAATGGAGTTGAATGGACTCGTCATCAATCTACACCTGTTTGACACGCGTTGAGAACTATCCTCTCGAGCACTCTCTTTATGTTAATCTCGTCAGTTTCACCCAATTCCAAATTTCGGATATTAGCGCATGTGGGAGCCCGTGTAAGTGTTCAAGACTAAACAACACAACCTGGTGCCCTTGGTGAGACGATCGGCGATCGGCTTGGATCGGTGTAGGGCACTGGCCCTCAGGGGTTGAGCAAGGACCACAGCGATGCTATAGCGTGAATTTGTATTGGTTCCAGCTGGTATCACCAACGGCTGACAGTACAAGTCACTACATGACCAACAGATGACAGTAGAAGTCACTAAATGAACGATGGATGAGAGTGAAAGTCAGTGATACGCCGGTAGGCGCTTTAGCACGATGTAATGTGCAAATCGACCCAGATCACGACATGTTGGAAATATGTAATGAAACAATACGTACAGACTGAATATCTATGCGTACGTTGACTGTGAAACTATTATTAACTTCAAAGGGTACAAAACGCACACTATCGCCGTTCATCTAAACCCTCCGACAAACCTCCGTTCAAATTGAACGCTCACAAATGACCATGAACAATATTGGGAGCTGAAGTGGTGAGTGGCCAATCGGTAGAGAGGCACAGTGGATTATAGTTTCATACCACTGATATTATTGACATTGCTTGGCTAGCGCACTTGTTTGTACCTTTCGGCACCCATTATAACCTTGAACCGTTCAGTTCGCTGCCCAAGAAGAGGTAGATTGACTATACTCGAGAGTCGATCGTATCATCTTGGTGGCTATTTTTGTTACCCAAATCGCTATTGTAGCCAATATATATACATCTAACTAGGTCGGGTACATAGGATACCTCCATTCGTGTCGGGTTTAAGAGTTCAATCTCACCATCGCCTTCCGTCGTCGGTCCAGATCTCCGAAAGTTTGCTAACCGGTAATCCACCCAACTTCAGGTGGTGATTGCGGTACCAATTCTAGACCTCTGGATACTGGTACACCTAACTCACGACGTGATGTACGACCCCTCAATTACAGGTTTTCTTCTCGTCTCGACACTGAGTCACTGATGGTGCGGTGGACGTTCCCCCAGCTTCTACAGCAGCTTGGCAGGATCTCGCCTCTCACAGAAGGTCTGGGTTTCGGTTCCTGCTAAACCCCTGAACGGAGGGTTTGGGTGTTGGTCTCTTCTTCAGGTTAGTCGTGAGAGTCGGAAAGCTGTCCAAATTGGCATCCCAGAGTCGACTATTAACACCAACATTAGAAATAAGGATCAAATGTTTGGAGGATGTAGTTCTCCTGCTCAGAACAAATATTCCGGTTACAGTATGCCTAACTCTGCGATTGGCATCATACTTTTTTTTTTAAAAGCTCCCGCTTTCCTTGTGATCGTATTCTAGACCCCAACAGACATCATTTGCTTGTGGTTGGAGATCGAGTTTTGAGGCTACGGATCCCAGCGTGGTTGAAGTGATGCGGTAGGATAACACAGAGTCACTCATAAAACGCATCTGGCGACTGTTGTCAATATGCCACACTTAGCAGCACTCTGGTACTGATATCTTGCTGGACCCTTTGTACTGCCCAGCTGTCTGCTTCGGATTAAGTCACTATTTACAGTGCTCCGGCGTACAAAAGTAGTCTTTCTTTTGCTCCGGGGCTGCCAGGCTCAGATCGTAGACAATCGGTCTACTTCGGGTAAAACCTGGTTGCTGTCGTACGTATCAGGCTTTGGACATGTCAATGTACCCATCATCGCTACAGCTAAGTTTAGTTGCTTCGCGTGGAACACAGTCACCTTTACCATTAATCCTCGTTTCGGGTTGGCACTGAAGCCTTCGGTTGTGCACTACCGTCAGCTCTGCCTATGGGCTTACGGAGTTCCCCCTCTACCCCTTGGGTGTTATCACATTTCCTCTCGACTTACCTCTGCAAAAACCTGCACTTCGGATACCCAGTACCGTGACCCGTCTCGATTGCGTCATAATTTGGACCGAAACATTGGTTCAGATTGAGAACCTGCCAGCTAGTCCGGGCTGAGGTTGTTCTGTCGCCCTGCTCCACTGGTGGGCCTCGATCTGCTGCTTCGTCCCACGCAGTTTTCAATATCACACATATTCTCTGCGTAGGTGCTAAGAAGGACAAACAACAAAAACGGCAATAGCGAATTCATTTACTACAACGTCTGGTTAGGTACAGGTCAGTACAGTACTACCAAATACAAACAACCTGTGACGGAACTACCGCGTTTTGTTCGGGATAGTGTTATGGTGGTATATTCTGTGACATGTGGACAGTCAAAGTCCACGATTGTGGCACTGACTTATTTTTCGCAAGAAAACTCATTCATGTTGTTTTTATCTGTGAAACCCCACGTTAACACTGCTCAACATAAACGGATGCTAATCTCTCCTAGCCAGGCTGTGGTATTCGAGCACATCCACGAGATAAACTCATGTGTACAATTCTATCGTCAGAATGGATAATATTGGGTCACAGTTTCGGGTCGCCCTCCCCTGGCCACAGGGCTCCAGTCGCATTTGGATCTGTACAGTATTACCATATATCCGTCAGCATTTGAATACATGTGATTCAAATAGTGACGCAGCCAGGTATGAGAGTCACGGTGACAAATAAGAGCAGAGTAGACTCTGAATCCATCCAACCTGCCATTCTCGAGTTTACTCTGAATACTGCGTTCACAGCCTCTCATGGTTGTTAAAAATGATGTTCGGGTAGTTCTCGTCTGACGTGGTAGTTTTGGCGCATTACCTTTAGAGAGTTCGGGCAGTGACCACGGCGCACGAAAATTTGATCAGCTTATTGTTTCGTGTGCAATTTTAGATACATGTATTTACAATTGGTTACTCTGTGGTGGCGTTTCTTCCGTGTGGTGTCCACTGCCGACACATGTCTGTCTGCACTGACTAGTTTGAGCCTCCGGAAAGGATGCAATCACTTCCAATACTCTAAATTTATCATTTCTTGTGCATGGTTACTTGAAACCTGTCCAGTTCCTTTTTTGTCCTCCGCTTATCTTCGCACAGACGCTTTTGTCGCGATATACACCATTATCGGGCACTGTACCACGGCCTGCTTCTCGACGAGAATAGTCCCGTTGCATGCCCCGAATCGAAATGATTCGTACAGCACACAAACATTCACTGCTCATGAAATGGTACTGTATATTGTAGTAACTTAAACCCTAGTTTGGACCACATATGCGTTCTATGAATTGGCCCTCTGTAACCTCCCAGAAACGCATCGCATGTTTGCTGTTTGGGTGGAAGACATTATGGCCCATGTTCGTCGGAAGACACTACAACCGTTAGAAGGGAATTTTCGAATTAGTACGTGTATTGTGCGGTATCGGAAATAACTTCTTCATTCCTAAATGTACGAAAGGCCTCTACTTCCTCACGTGATTTGTTGAAAATCTCACACAGGTGCCAGAACTTATCCCCAGAAGTTTACACCTTCTGTACTTCTTGAAAACTTACAGCTGTATTAACTTCTGTGTAGCGTGGTCGCAATTCCTGCATTCGCGCAATAACATTACCAGCAAAATGAACCCTAATTTTCTAAAAAACCTCCAATCCCCCAATCCCTATCCCTCTGACCCTAATCGACCGTCATCCACTGACCTCAGAGTACAAGGCCCATTTCTGGAGCCTCTACAATGGTTCACATTCTAGAAGCAGAGTTTATTTTGCACATGAATATACCATTAGGCTGGTGAATGGGTGACAGCAACAAGCAATGTGTGATATTGCACAGGTTGATGGTGGCGTCTGGGACTTACATAACAGCGTTTGATTAGCCATGCATCGAGTCAATGAGCCGGGCTGGCATAGTCATATTTGATGATGCGGCCCTCCGAAAAAAAGCAAAACTTAGGGTTCAAGCCATATGTACATTTCCATAGAGTGTGATTGTACTGGATTGTGTCGGCGATTCGTGACAAGATAAAAGAGGTATGAGAAGTGATGCTGAAGAGGCCATTCAAAGAGGTACATTCGGATCTTAGGGGAATAGGGGATTTGGATCTTTGTACAGTACGGCATATGTTTTTTCGTCCGGATCCCCCAATCCTTCCCATCATCCTCTATAATTTCCGAGGTTCGCAAGTATCGTCTCGCGACTTGGATACGGCACACATTGTTGAGGAAGACTAGTAGTGATTTCATATAATTTTATCTGTTTCTAAACATCCGAAGTTCGTAACGAGTTTTCCCCGTTTACTGTAAGATGCGATGGAGTGCTTCAACCATACAAGTTCAAAATTCGGAATGGAACGGATCAAATACATTCGTAGGTCCACACAGCATTTCTCAAGGTTGAAATTTAGAGGTTTGAGGACCCAAATACCAAACAGCTCCTCGGCTGGCGTATCTCGCGAAAGCTCCTGCGTCCATACTACAGTTGCGATTTGCCTGCGATTCGAACATGGTTACTGGTGCTCTTGCCAGAAGAAAAAAATCAGAACTCTCCTACTCTGCACAGTACACCACTGCACTTGATGGAAGAGTAGGGCCATAAATTTGCTCGCCCGGTGTTGCATCCGTGCCAACTGCACTATGATGAATCAAAGGACAGCAACGCACACGAACAATACTCAGTTTCTACCCACTCTTTCTGTTCCGGAAACTCGACCTAGGTCAACTTTTGAACAGCACCTTCGAGGGGGTCGAAGCAAATAGGTCAGGGCTCCGTCGAGGCTGCATGCCTCAACTTCTCAACATATTCTATAATCAGATGTACACGATGAACAAGTTCGCCGAATCCAAGATTTTCTACAGCTCCGCTCTGTCCGGGCAGAGTGCTCCATGAGCTTCAAGTAGACACCAAGAACAGCGAAAGTCGGCGTCTCGGCCCTTTTATACCTCCGCGAAACTTGACTTCATATGACGCAATTTGGCCTTGTATGAGGCCAAATGTCGAACAGACACTAGCTAGACTTCAACAAAATGAAAATAGCGCGGAAAATGAACTGCACCCAACTCGAGTCTGAAACAGATCTTGCGGACCATTGTAACCAACAGTTTACTGATCATTAACTGGAATATTCGGGCTTTAATGTGTTGCAATCACATCAGAAGAGCCGTGTGTTCATTGCACGACGTGAGCTCAGATAATGTCAAACACCTTTTTCAATTTCACGACTAGTCGCCAGTCCTCCGTTTCCAAATCATCTCTGAAATTTTCTTTCAGAAGGTCAATTGCGGATCGGCTCATCTTACTAATAAGGGCATCTTGGGAGTCAAAGTGCCTCCCGAACATAATGTGCTCAGTGCTCTTATGCTGGATCTTGATAGCGACGCTTTCCCCCTTCCTTGCAGTTCTGACCTGCTTTTTATTGAGTTCGATGCTTGCGACACGACCAATATCCAGCCATCCAGTACCGTGTTTCACAACAAGAGGGGTTCCGACACGCAAGATGCCTTCCGACACATCTACACCTACCACAATTGGATCCTTCTTGTTGTACACATGCTGTGGAAGAATTTTGCAAATACTGGGAAACACCACATCGTCATTAACCTCTTCGCGTCGCTGCTTCTTCACATCTTCCATGTAGGATGTGAATTGATCAAATAAGTGATAAATGATGTCTGCTGTGAAAATCGTCACTCCGGCTTCATCTGCAAGTTCTCGTGCTTCCCGTTCGACACTTACATCGAAAGCTAGAATAGTTGCGAACTCTTTTCTCTTTTCTAGCATAGTTGATGCTTTCGTAACATCTCTTTTGTGAACGGGCCCAATGTTGATGCCAGATACAGGAATTTCTGACGTTCTCAAGAACTCTAGTAACGCCTCTAGAGAACCCAGAGTGGAGGCTTGGACGTAAACACCAAGGCCTGACTTATCAACATTAGTCAAAATTGTTTGGAAATCCTTCATCACCTCTTCACGCACATACTCCATCTCATCGTCATTCCCAGGGTCCTCAACTACCATTACTTGAGTACCAGCCACGGCTTTATCTAAGCCATCGGCTGATATTTTGATACCTTGAGCCGCTTTTATCTCCTTGTGATGTAGGTACTGACCCTTGACTCTCATTTCTTTCATGGGATGTGGAGTGAGAAGTGCTCGAATCGTCGCTACAATCGGTCCGTCCAGTCCCACAACCATTATTGTGTCACCCTCTTTAATTGTTCCTCCAGTCAGGATGATATCAATCGTTGTTCCTAGCCCTTCAATCACCTTCACTTCCAGGACAGTAGCCTCCAGAATTGGACTGAACATTAGTCTGTCCGTGAGCAACTTCTGCGGAAGAGCAAGAAGAAGCATAAGTAAATCCGGTATACCTTCCCCAGATATTGCAGATGTCGGTACCAATGATACAGTCTTTCTTACATCCGTATTTTCCCAATAAAGCTCTGTATTAAAGCCAATCTCAGCGAACTCAAGTTTGGTTTCTCGCACTCGGCGCATAAACTCTTCTCGGGCGTGAGAGGCCTGCATCTCTATCGTGTCACGGGTGGGACAGTTATGAGGTTGTGCGCTCCAGTCGTAAATTCTGTCAATCTTGTTTAGGGCCACAATGAAAGGTGTCTTCCGCAGTTTGAGGAGATCTATACTTTCTCTTGTCTGAGGCTCGAGTCCATGCATGATGTCAACGACCAATATGGCAATATCACACAGGGATGACCCTCGAGAGCGCAAATTAGTGAACGACTCGTGGCCAGGAGTGTCGATAATTAGAAGAGAGGGGACGTTGTAGTCAAGCTTCCTACCCTCCGCGAGCTTCGTAGCTTCTTTTTTCACTGCATCGATAGGGAAATAGGTTGCTCCAATCTGTTGGGTAATTCCACCTGCTTCACCATCTTGTACATTGGTTCTTCGGATACGATCGAGAATTTTTGTTTTCCCTGTGTCCACATGGCCGAGAATGCATATAACAGGAGATCGTAAGTGATCTGGGGTTCTTCCGGCCAGTGCATCAGCTTTAAGCTTACCGCGTTGCCTTCGAATACTATCCATTCGTTTCTCTGCGGCAATTTCCGCCTTGGTCATTCCCTCGTATTCCGAGTCGTAGTCTTCCGAGTCGTCTTCGGAATAGTTATCTCGAGCTTCTTCTATATCACAGTCGTCACCATTTGCATCGCCTCCATGATTAGACCCGGTTTCACCCTCTTGCGCATTATTGTCAACTGCAGGTACAGCATCCCATGAATCCGGCACAATTTGCAGTTGGGAATCTGACACTTCTGACTCCCGCCTTTTCTCGCTGTCACGTTCGGCGACACTTTCATTGAGTTCAGCCTCCCCAGAATCATTTTCCTGTTGACCATGGTCTTCGAAGTTACGTCTTCCTTTCTTCTTTTTCACAAATGACGAACGGGAAATGTCCTCCACAGCTTCACCGTCGATTGCTGCTGAAATCATCCCTTGCTGCATCATCTGCTGACGAAAAAGCTCTGCTTTCTTTTTCCGCTCTTTCTGGGCCTTTGTTAAAAGAGTGCCTTCCTTTCTTTTCCGCTCACGCTTGGCTTTCTCAGCTGCCTTTTTCTTCGCCTTTTCTTCCTCCTTCTTCTCGATAGCATCTTGACGAAGTCTCTCCTCCTCTGCTAGCCTAGCTTCTTCTTCCTCTTGCTGTTTCCGTACTCGCTCTTCTTCAGCAAGCATCCTCTCACGCTGTTCCCGCATTTTTCGAACAGCCGCAGATTCTTTTTTCTTTGGCTTCTTTGTTTCATTCAGGACTGCAACTGATGAAGAATCGGCTACCTTGCCAGTTTCTTCATCTTCCTTTGCGGAAGCCTTCTTTTTCTTTTTCTTCGGCTTTTTCTTCATTACAGACGTGTCGCCACCCGCGAACTCGGCAAGAAGATCGTCTACGTCTTCGACGGGAACACTACGGACTTCTCCATCGTCAGCCTGCATATCTGCGGCAGGCTCTAAGAGTTCAGCATCTGCCGTTCCATCGCCTGCGTTGTCAGCGGCGGCTTTCTTTTTCTTCTTTGCACGTTTCTTTTGCGCAGCGGACATCGGGGCAGCAGATGCCGGTTCTGAAACATCAGGAACAGAAGCAACAGAAACAGGCGCATCACCTAGCTCAGCAAGGAGAGCATTTAACTCACTTTCATCCTTTTTTGATTTTTCCAGCTTTACCAGTCGATCACGTTCCTTTTTGGCCTTTCTCTTTTCTGCAGCAGTCATCGGACGCTTGATCTCAATGGGTTCGGTTTCGATGTCAAACTCAGATTGACGGACCGGTTCCAACGGATTTTCTTGCGTAATTCCCTCTGGTCTGGTGGGACTTGCGAAGTCGACAGCCACCGACAGGCTATCGGGCAAAGCGGGAGACTTCTTCTTTTTCTTTCTGGATAGAATGGGTGCAGCTAGGCCAACTTGTTCTGATGTGTCGCCGTGGTCGTCGATACTCAATGTTTCAAATGTCGATGTTAGGGGATTTTCCGGCTCTGCACTTATACTACTCTGATTTTTCTCAGCCTGCAAGTCAGAAAGACTAGACTTGGGCCCATTAGAGACAGGCTCAACATTTGTCTCGAGCGGAACCGCGTCATCTCCTTTCTTCTTCTTTTTCTTCTTTTTCTTCTTACCCAACACCAGTTCCGGCGCAGCTTCTGAGGGCGCCTCAAACTCAAAGACATCGTCATCCATCGCTTTCAGAAGTAGAATAGTAAATATTCGTGAGGAAGCACAGGAATGCAACAGAGTATGTTGACAACAGTAGAGTAATAGACACCGCGTTGTTCTTAAGTTGAAAAGTAAGCAGAGAGTCTAACCTGGGTCGAGCGTCGACCGGTTAGCTGCTGGCCTCACCCTCTTTTTTTTTCTGTCCCGTTTTACTTACACATAATCACCAAGTGGATCGACATAATTCCTGGAAATGTTGGAATTTTAAAGAGGATAAAAATTACAGAAAGGAATTGAATGAGCCTACGTTGTAGCCTATGACACAGCCTACAGTTTTTGTTTCTGACTCGTCATGCGTAAACGTACAGTCTTAGTTAATAAAGGGACAATCAACGTTTTTCTTCTCTCCCAAAACTTCTGCAGTTGACTTTGCCTACGTCCATCTTCGACATCAAGTTTTCCCGTTCGGAATTTGTGCATTTTTCTCTCACCTCTTGAAAGTTCCTTTTCACTTTTGTTGCGCCCACGAAATGCACTCGCAGCAATAAGTGTGTCGATGACCACCACGCTGCCACAATTATATTGCCTGGGCTCATGGCTCCAGCTAGAAGTCATATCGTTGCCCTTCTTTTCTCTATCAGTCTTTTCAATTACATAGGTATGTGCGCAACTGCCACGTTGCTTCTAATCCGCTACTCCTTGTGCTATGCATGTGAATGCGTAACTGACGTATTAGCTGTTAATATGGATACCAGACAGATGGAGCGTCGCTGGCATTTTGAACGACCTGCAGGCCTCACCAGAGAACGGAGGCTTTGGCCTCACTGACACAGAGGGAGGCTTGGTGACCAGTGTTTTCATTGTGACCTACATGACACTGTCGCCAATTTTCGGCTATTTTGGAGACCGAGTTCCTCGGATTCCTCTCCTGTTCTGCGGCATTGTGGGCTGGAGCGTCGCCTGTTTATTTGCTTCTTTCGCGAAGTTCTATTGGCAGTTTCTCATCTTTCGCGCTCTTGTGGGCATCGGCGAAGCTTCGTACGCGGTACTAGCCCCAACTATAATTGCGGACCTCTACTCGGGTACGGAGCGCACGCGTGTCCTTGGAATTTATTCTGCATCGGTACCATTGGGATCGGCCATGGGATATATTTACGCAGGAGAAGTTGCTCGTTTGCTTGATTGGAGGTGGGCATTTCGATTTACCCCGTTCATTGGTATTGCGCTTGCTCTGAGTCTAATCTGTTTTGTCAGCGAGCCTGCACGTGGAGACGCCGATGGTGTCGTTATTGCTATTCCTGAGCATGGCAAGCCAGCAGACCGCCAATCTGGCTTTCAAGGGTTTCTCTCTGATGCCGTGGAGATCTGGCACGTACGGTCATTTTTCTGGAGCACCTTTGGCGCTGTCGGTATGACCTTTACGGCTGGCGCTTTGGCCCAATGGGCTACTGCTTTGCTTCAGCGCGTTAACTGCGCTTCTACGGACCCCTTCTGCGAAGCCACAATCACCCGCACGTTTGGTGCAGTTAGTATCTTAGCAGGAGTTGGCGGATGCGTTCTAGGTCCCATACTCGCTAGGGCTTATTCGAAGAGAGATTCCGCTGGTGATGCAATGGTTTGCGGCATATGTTTGCTTGTTGCGACACCATTCGTGTTTTTGGCCATCTACTTTGCTCCGACTCAATACGGTTTGACGTGGCTTCTGGTGTATTTGTCAGAAACATGTGTCAGCGTTACCTGGCCTCTTTTAGCGGCTATCCAACTAAGTATCGTGCCGCCTGACATGCGCAACACTGCAAATGGGATTGCGCTGACCGTGTCTCACATTCTGGGTGATTCCGTCTCCCCAATCGCTATAGGCGTTGCGGCGGATAGGATGTATGCAGGGGGAAGTGGGTATTCACGAGCGGTCTCTTTGCAACGGGCGTTATATCTCAGCGTCACAGCAAGTTTTGTAGGTGGTTTCTTTTTTATTCTTTGTGCGGGAACCCTCGAGAAGGACAGAGAGGCGGCTCTGGTAGCCGTCAATGAAGGTTATCGGGAAGTAAACACCGTTGAAGAACCGTCACGGGTTCTTTTAAATAACGACAGCGCTCCAGAAAACGCTCAAACTGCTTTAGCGAGGTTAGCTTAACGTGCCATGCTAAGGACAGACGAGCAGCTAATGTTTCTATCCAGGTTTGATTACAGTCAACCTGGAAGCACTCGAGAATGGAAAATTCAAACCGCAGTGCCTTTCGCCCAACTGCGGAAGCGTTTCGGCCTTGTTCTTCAACTCAGTTGCTTTTGGAAAGCGACGGAATGTAATTCCGTGCCACGAACTCAATGTTTTAAAGTCAAGACGGGGCAGGCATGCCTATCAGAACAATATCGTCTCCCATGTGAAACCATTGTGGCTCGAGTAAATTTTTTGGGCTGAACGCTGGTGTCGATAGGCGACTGTTAATGTGAACACCGTCGCCGAAAAGCTTTGGTGCAATCGTTACAATGACAAGATCGCATAAATCCTCATTGAAAAAAGAGGACAGGACGGAAGGTCCGCCTTCTACCATGACTGAGGTAATATTATGTCTCATGTACAACGTGTTTTGTACAGTTTGCAGTGGGATACGCTTGCCAGTCTTCAAGTCGTCAAACGAAGCGAACTCCAAGGATATATTTTGGGAGTTGGCCTGCGCTAGGAAGTCCGTCTTACGATCTTCGGAAGGATTTGTAACGACGATGCTTAGCCTCTCTCTATTAGCGATAAATCGCGCATTGGGTGATGATCTTAGTCTCGTATCTAGTACAACTGGCCGCGGGTCTACGTCGTTTATGTCCTTTACCATCCCATGTTTGGCAAGGGCCAGCGAAACAATCTGCTCTGCAGACGGATCCAGACGGCATGACAAGCGTGGATCGTCTGCGAGAATAGTCCCACTTCCAACTAATATTGCGTCATGAACGGCGCGCAAAGCATGTGTCATGGTTGATGATTGCAAACCAGATATTACGGTCTGAGCACCAACGCTCGTTGCCAACATGGCGTCAGCAGACTGAGCCCATGTGAGCAGTATGAAGGGTCGACTTCGCGAGACTTTATTAAAGTCCGATTGTGCGCATAAAACACGATCCAAAATTGCTTGCATGACAACTGCAGTTATGCTGCACTACCCACAAGTTCTTGAGCTCAAATCAGTAACGACAGTCAGTGAGGGCCGACACACGCTTGAAATAGTTAATCCCAAGTTCAGTGCACAAGAGGAAGTCGATTCGGCAACAAGGTGAGTACTGCGCAGGATGAGGTGATAATAGTGATGCCTATCGGTTCTTTGCGAAAATCGCCGCTCGCTGTTTCCATAGTGCCTTCGACAGTAATATTTGTAGTTCTTATACAGGGGTACACCATCAAGCTTAACTTACAGTAAAATTTGAAGGAGGCTGCAATGGCCCAGCTAAATTTGTTGATAATTGACACATTCAAGATCGTACGGCGCAGAAGACTTTCTTTTTGTTTCTTTTAGGTTGATTGAGTACCAAGCTTCCGCACGGACAGGTCCACTATCATATAATACGATAGCTCCAATACGCAAATGTCTAATTTACTGCAAAATAATTAGAACCCAGAATCCCAGCCCATATCTTTAGAATGTGTCCTCGACTGCAGTACACGAGATAATCCAAAGCGGAAATACACGAGCTGCACAAGATTCCATCTCACTTCAACAAAGTAGACGCAGAATTTCAGAATTGAAATGTGAGTGAAGTAGAGATGCCACGATTTTTTTTGACTGGGGTTTCCATGTCCTAATATATTTAGGTGAGTGAGGAATATCGTCTCCAGGTTCTCAGTTTTAATCACTTTTGTCCGGTCTGCTGGCTCTAAACTGTAAATTTAACGAGTTTTCCGAAGACCCTAATGATAAGTGCGTCACCATCGCATCTGTACGGGACCATGGATACCGAAGAATGCTGTTTCTGATTGTAGTTCGAACTTTGTAAGTGTAAAAGTATTCAGTGCTGATGTACGCAGAGAGATGGCATTTTCTTCCTCTGTTCTCGTTTACGTGAACGGAGCACGTCGACAAATTGACGGCGAAGCTGCCCTCCAAACTGTTTTGACGTATCTTCGTCAGGTTGAGCGCTTAACAGGTACGAAGCTTGGGTGTGGAGAAGGAGGTTGTGGTGCATGCACCGTTTTACTTTCAACTTTTGACCGCGGTTTGGACCGCGTAGTCCATCGAGCTGTAAATGCATGCCTGCTTCCTCTTGCCTCTTGTGATGGAGCTGCAATCACAACAATTGAGGCAGTGGGCAATCGAAAAGGGGCACTCGCCCCTCTTCAACAAGCGCTAATTAACAAGCATGGGTCCCAGTGCGGATTTTGCACACCGGGGATTGTCATGAGCATGTTTGCTCTACTACGCGAAAATGCTGCAAACCGCGCCGAACATGGGAGTCTAACAGATGTAGATGTTGAGAATAATTTTGATGGTAATCTTTGCAGATGCACTGGATACCGGCCCATCTTAGATGCCTTCAAAGGACTGGTCGCTCACGAAGAGGACAGATGTTCAGCACCGTGCGTGCTCGGCGAGGCATGTTGTAAGAGGGTTGGTGCAAAGTCTTGCGGGCCTGGCATCTCAGACAGACTTTCTTGCGGAGACGACACGGGAGCTATTGGTGGCTCTGACGATTCCTTCATGTACAAAGAATATATATTTCCTCCCGAATTGGTCAAGTACGTACCCGGAGAACTAAACATTGCTGAGAGCAAATGGATACGTCCAGTAACTTTGCAGCGCTTTGTTGAGCTAAAGCAGAAGTTTCCTGCAGCCAGCATTATTGTGGGCAACACCGAACTTGGCATAGAGTGTAAGTTTAAAGGTTTGGCAGTATCGACTTACATATGTGCATCCCATGTACCCGAACTGATAAAAATTACGGAGAGAAAAACTGGGGTGGAAGTCGGCGCATCTGTCACTTGGACGCAGCTAAGTAGGTATATCGATCGTGTTGTGCAAGAGAGAAAGTATTGTCCTAAGGAGGGAGTATCAAAACTCTACGAACTTGGTTCTTTACAAGCGGTGCAGAAGCAGCTTCGGTTGTTCGCAGGAAAGCAGGTTCGAAATGTAGCCGCTATTGGTGGAAATATCATAACGGCATCTCCGATTTCGGATGTAAATCCGATTTGGATAGCTGCTGGTGCTTCGTTCGTGATATTCGACTGCAGCACCGGAAAGGAACGCAAGGTAGCAGCGCGGGACTTTTTCGTATCATACCGGAAGGTTGATCTATCTACGGCAGAGATATTACTAAAGATTGTAATACCATGGAATCGTTCAGCATACGATATCGTCAGTGCCTTCAAGGTGTCGAGGAGAAGAGATGACGATATAGCAATTGTATCCGCTGGGATTCGGATTCATCTTCAACAAGACTCTAAAAATGGTCAATACGGACACCAAAATTGTGTAAGTACACGCTTTCATGTCTCTGATATCGTCGTGGCCTACGGAGGCTTAGGCCCTAAGACAGTGACAATTCCTGAAGTAGAGGAATCATTGCGAGGGAAGCCATTCGATGAAACTTCTTTGCAACGTGGCTTAGAGGCTCTTAGTCGAGCAACTGTGCTTCCCATGAATGTGCCTGGTGGAATGCCGGAGTTTCGCCAATGTCTCGCCGTTGCTTTTCTGTTTAAATCGTTTGTGCGATGTGCGAATATAATCAGTCGGAGGGGGTTCGTTCTGCCTGCGCAATCTTTCCCCCGCATCATTGGTGATGTGGGACATACGAGCAGTGAGCATCTGTTTTCGAAGAGGCACGGCGTCAGCCAAGGGATACAGATCGCAGAGGAGAGGGGACCCGAAAGCCCGGCTGATCAAACTGGGCGATCAGTTCCGCATGTTTCGGCCGGACTGCAGGTCTCTGGTCAAGCCAAGTATCTAGACGATATCGCTCCTGTTGAGCGTGAACTACAAGCAGCACTAATATTGAGTTCAGAAGCACATGCAAGAATCCTCTCGCTAGATTATTCTACTGCGCTGAATATGCCAGGAGTTCACAAAGTAGTTACGTCGGTGAATGTCCGAGGATCAAACAGATTTGGGCCTAGAATTGCCGACGAGCTTTGCTTTGTGAAAGATATGGTGACTACTGTTGGTCAGGTTATTGGGATAGTCACTGCTGACACTGTTGAGCATGCTAAACTGGCAGCAAAAGCTGTCATCGTCTCGTACAAAAAGTTGCATCCGATCGTGACTATTGAAGAAGCAATTGAAGCCAACTCATACGCGAAAGGTGAGTCTGCACACAGTATTGAGTCCGGGAATGCTGAGGCAGTGATTGATGAGGCCTCGAAAAAGGGCTTGACCGTAGGAAACACAGTCCGTATTGGCGCACAGGAACATTGGTATCTGGAGCCCCAAGGTACTTTAGCTATTCCAGAAGAAGGAGGAGAAATGATTGTTATTGCATCAACGCAGTCGCCTTCAAAAACTCAAGAAATTGTAGCAAAAGTTTTAGGAGAGTCAATGCACAAGATCACTTGCAAGGTGAAGCGTCTCGGTGGTGGTTTTGGTGGCAAAGAGTCCCGGAGTTTATTCTTATCAGCTGCAGTCGCGGTTGCTGCGCAAGCGACATCCCGTCCGGTCCGCCTGATATTGGATCGAGACACGGACATGTTGACGTCCGGAACTCGTCACGCATTTCTTGCCAAGTACAAAGCCGCGTATGAACCCAGCGGTCGCATAAGTGCAGTCAAACTGCAGCTTTATTTGAATATGGGAAACAGCTCTGACCTCAGCATTCCCGTCTTAGATAGAGCACTTTTGCATGCCCAGAACTGCTACGATATTCCTAACGTACACCTCACAGGACTGGCATGTTATACGCACACGCCCAGTTCTACTGCTTTTCGCGGATTTGGAGGACCACAAGGAATGCTTGTAGCCGAGGATATTGTGGAGAATGTCGCTATAGCTGCCAAGAAACCTTCAGTTTTGATCCGCGATCTTAACCTATATGGAAAGTACGGGAATTCGAATATTACCCCATATGGAATGAGTATAGAAACCGGAGCGCTTCTTGGCTGTTGGGAAGCAGTATTAAGAGATTCTAAACATAATGTTCGACGTCGTGATGTCGACGTTTTCAACAAAGAAAACAAATTTCGCAAGAGAGGAATTGCAGCGATTCCGACCATGTTTGGAATAAGTTTTACATTCAAAACCTACAACCAAGCTGGCGCCTTAGTCCATATTTTTCACGGAGATGGATCTGTCCTAATCTCACATGGAGGAGTTGAAATGGGACAAGGCCTCCACACTAAAATTTGTCAGGTGGCTGCTTCTGAATTGGCAGTTCCTCTTGAAACGGTTTTCATCTCTGAAACTGCAACAGACAAAGTTCCGAATACTTCCCCTACTGCAGCTTCTTCTTCTAGTGACATGTATGGTATGGCTGTTAAGAATGCTTGTGCGAAATTGAATCACAACTTACAGGGAAGTAGGAGGGCTATGGGTCCTAATTCTTCGTGGACAGATGTAGTCTCCCACGCGTGGTACAACCGTGTGAGTTTATCAGCAACTGGATTCTACGCTACCCCAGAGCTGGATGCGCTAAACTTGGAAGAACGGGGTGCTCGCGGAAGACCGTTCTATTACTTTACTAATGGAGCAGCTGTTTCAGAGGTTGAAGTTGATGTCTTGACTGGTGAGACAATATTGATACGAACTGACATTGCAATGGACGTGGGACGGTCTCTTAACCCTGCAATAGATACCGGCCAGATTGAAGGTGCCTTTATTCAGGGCCTTGGGTGGTGTACCATGGAAGAAGTTGTGCGAGGGGCGTCTGAAACGCATCGATGGATTAGTAACGGACACACTCATACTCTGGGACCAAGCACCTACAAGATTCCTGGGTTTTCGGATATTCCAAAAGACTTCAGAGTGAGAGTGTTGAAAACAAGAAACGAGAAGGACACAATACATTCTAGCAAGGCGATCGGCGAACCTCCGCTATTTCTGGCTTCAAGCGTTTTTTTTGCGATAAGAGACGCCATTCGAGCTGCGAGGACAGAACAAAATATGAGTCAATGGTTCGAACTCGACTCCCCTGCAAGCGTAGAAAGGATCAGACTGGCGTGCGGGGATGCTATAGGAGTCAAGGGCATGAAAACTCTAACAGATGTAAAGCCGCATCTGAGCCTTTGATACGGTATCGAGCTGGCACAACTAATCCTGTACGCATCGTCGTGCATTACGGTTTTACTAGGCAGAATGGGAAATGCACGACGAACATTTGGAAGTCATTCTAGAGATCATTTGTTCTCTCTCATGTAACGCATGCTTCATTTGGCGATGAACTTGTCATCTTCTCGTGGCCACACTGACGTCGTTCGGGAGTGTGACCACGATATGTCCATCGTTATCGAAAGCGAAATCGTCAGCCACAACATTGTCTTGGTATCTCGCAATCTTATAATTGTCCAGGCGGCCAAGTTTGACAGATCGAAAGTTCCAAGTTATCAGAAACGGTCCCGAGCTTGTAACAATACTCCTTTCAAGGGATGTACCCGTATTGAAATGAGCTGTGGTGAAGTTGATTTCGCCCATCCGATATCTGATAATGTCTTCAGGTTTAATGATAAGTTTGCGCGGAGCAGGTTTACTTTTACCCATCGACTTCTTGAAGCCTGAAACTTCAGTCTCGCCTTGTACGACCGTGTTGATCAGGAGAAGGTATTTGGATGTCGTAGCCAAGACATACCTGCCGTCTTCGGAGACATCGATGCCAACAATACGGTCTCCAAGACCAGGAAGGTGTGTCTTTGCATTCTTGCCTATCGTGTCATAGAGCCTGATATCGCCATTTTCAGAGGCGACAGCAAGGTGTCCCCCTCCAGTAGTGGCAACACAGTCAAGCTTTGCTCTTGTGCTAGCGGCATACTTCTTGCTTTTGACAACAAATTCTTTCGTTCGCGGGTCCATGTGAACCAAGCTGTTTGTATTCAAACCAACAAACTCCTTTGTATCTGTAAGGTTGGAGTACTTTGAAACCCGGTGAACAGCGCTAAGTGGCGTGTTCCGCATTACGGGTCCGGACCACGTGTCCACTATCTCCCCTCTCTCGAGATCCATTCGCATGACTCTATTCTCATTCTTTGGATCTAGCAAGAGCATTGAAGAGTCTTTTTCATGCAGCAAAATGTCGGAAGGGTTGAAGCTCTGTCGAGACGTAGGGTCTGTGAACTGCAGCGAGGTCTTGTATTTTGCCCCGTCGCTTCCAGTCTGGAAAACCCCCATTTTGTTTCCGCGCACCACAAATGTGCGATCATTGCTTGCGGAAACTGCCAGATGGCTATTGCGCATTCCGTCGTCGATCTGTCCGATAGAAGCTCTGTGACCAGGAACCTCATCTCTAATATTACGTGTGTCCTCCTCTTCAAGGCCACCGTCGACCTCCATAGGTTCTAACTCATCACGAATGCTATCTTCAATGTAGTTTCGGTCACCTTCTTTCAGCTTCATATCATCCATAGAAGCCTGGTTGGTGACTTCATACAAACTCATAATATAACAGTTTCGGAACCGTGAGAACTCGTCCGCATTGCTGAGTTTAAGAAAAATACAAGTCCGTGAGTTATCAGTTTCGGGTTGGTCAACAGCCCCGTCATCGGATTGAAGGTTGAGAATCCAGACAATCGACGAGGTTCGGGACTGAAATTGGATGTTCAAATCTTTGGTGATTTCGCAAGCCAGAATTCTCGTATCAGAGTCTTTCTCCGTAATCAATATCATGTATGCACGCGTGTTGTTTTCCTTCACGACGGCTGAGTTGATAGAAGCCGTTACAGCTGGGGCGATCATACGGAAGCCGGACGTTTCCTCATCATACCGCTGAAGTTCCCCATGTGCGCGTGCTAACTCTCCCGCGGCTACGAGGTTTTCAGCGCTTGCAATAACCTTTTCTTCTGCAACGAGCGATCTCAAGCTTTCCGCATCATCAACTGTTGGATCTCGCCCGTGTATATTTTGAAACAACGCAGCTCCTATGCAAATGCCTAGCTCTTTAGCGTCACTTTCATCGTCGATATCCAAATTGTACCTCTTGCCAGAACGATCGGACCAGCCGCATTGATTGTCACTGCAAATGAAAGCTGCACTTGGTTCGATTGGGAACACTACATCCGATGGATAGGTATCGCTGGAATTGTCACAATCCGTCCGCGATAGAATCAACTCGAAACGATATCGCTGTGACGTGGGACGGACTGTAGCGATGCACTCCAGATACATGCATGTTTGGTCCGTAGATCCATCTGCGTTCTTTTTGAATACGTATAACGACCCAGTCGCATTTGCAAGCGAATCATCATCCTGGTCTTCATGTTCTTCGTAGCTTTCATCCCCCCCTTGCTCAGGCTGCTTCTGGTCGTGCTGGATGCCTGCTTGTTGACTAGAGCCAAAAAGTCTGTTGAACATAATTGTACTCTGGTCTCTTCGCAGGTGTTCAACTAATGCTAGTATCGGCGAGTTATGTTTTACGTCGCGCAGTTTGTAATCCGAAATGAGCGTAATTAGTTCAAAACGAAGGAGAATGTGAGATATTCAAAAGTGACAGTTTCTCGTTTTTGGCCCGGACTACCAAGATACGAACCGTCCTGGCGTTGAAAGATGGATAATTCGACCGTGAGTTGTTGAGGCGAAGAAATTGCACAGAGCTTGGTGTGCGAATCAGAAAGGGAATCAGGATGGAGAACTGTATTTAAATGTTCAGTACACCCTTGCCATGTATTGAGTATGCCTCTGGTAACCGTTTATGAGTAGGGAAGAATTCAAATTCAGACGCAAATGGAGAAATACATTACAGGCGGTATTCTGCGCTTTCTGCTTATCATATTTGGAATATTGCACATACCCATTCAAGTCGATATGTAGGCATTTTCTGTCACACATTCGATATTTCCAGTACCTCTTTCTGTGAAGCGTCAAGAACTTCGGCTAGCGCTCATGACACCCTTTACCAAAGACCTTGTGTTCGTATGGAACGAGAGTACTACACTCTTGCATGTAGAATTTGCACAACAGGCTGCGCTGGCACTACATAGAACTGAAGTAGCACAGCCTCTAATTCAGCCGCCTTGAGTTTTCCTGAACTTACACTTGTTTCCAATTGCTCTTTACGAACACGAAGTGGTGATGCAAGTTGCCACAAGAAACAAGTGGGACTCGCTTTAGGGCTAGACAGTACCGAAGACGGATTCTTGTCGCCATACAACCTCAAAACATCCTACTTGTAATCGAATCTCTTAAAACATGAATGCGATCTCTTGCACACCTCGCATCATGGTGCTCTTCGGCACCATGGAGGGGTACAACCGGGCACAATATCCTCATGGTAATGCTATACTAGAGAAACAGAGTCGTAACCTTCGAGACATGTTGATGTTTGATGTTTGCACGGACAGTTTGGTAGAGTACTACGGAAGCAGCTACAATAAATTCCAAAATGGCAGATGAACTTCCTCGTTCCAGTACAACATCCTTGTGGGTCAGACTGAATATGCGGCGTGGTTGCCTTATTCAAGACTTGAAGGGTAGTTCATATCTCTTCAGCAAAGTATCCTCTCAAAGCCAAAGACTCTCATCTGCAGGGTAGGTTGGTGAAATTAAGACTGTACCTTAGGACTAGTCTCAACTCGCACGGTTTCGCTCACATACATGGACATGCCCGCTCTTGTCGACCCATTGTTTAGGTCCAGATCTGCCGTTGGCAGTTTTTTTGGTGCTAACTCAAAAGCTCCAGTTTTTTGACTCAATAAATCGTCTTTCTTAAACCGTTGCGTGCTGACGGGTAGAACTCATGGAAATAGTTACCTTCCACATTAACTCGCATCGAGAGTTGGGATAATATCAAAAGCCAATGTTATAGATATGGATGTAGATCATCGTTTAGCAGGAAACAGGTGAATAAATCCACAAATGGGGAAAAACAGCTGTTCAAACTATATGGGCAAGCACAACATGGCTTATTCACATTGATCCGGTAAATCAAACATTAAACGCTCTACCATAGTGAAGTAATGTAGCTGCTGTAGAGAAGCGGCCGTACCCTACTCGTTAGAGAGTGTCTATCGGACATTGGATTTTGCCGCATATGAATCCAACTGACCAATGAGAAAGTATATGAATTATATAATACGTATGATAAATATGCTAGTTGTTGTACGTGTCAGTTTCTTCACCCTCTTCTATGATATCAAAAATCGAATGTTGCAAACTCTATTGCACTCAAACTCTGACTGCGCAAAAAGTTCGCAGAGTTTTTCTACAGCTTCACTCTGCCCGAATAGAGTACTCAAAGAACTTCAAGTAGATACGAAAAACAGCGAACGTGGGCGTCTCCCTGATCCTTTAATATC
>JAUKWC010082714.1:0-29733 GCA_032356245.1 Endocladia muricata
ATCCTTGCACCTAGAGAATAGTCTGTTGAAACAGCTTCCTTGGACTCCTGGCGGGATGCAGCATTCAAACGCAAAGACTGTCAGATCCTAGTGCCAAGCACTGCTCGCACCATTTCATCTACGGCCATCGCCTCATCGTAGTAGGAACGCGTATGGTACTCCTTATGATCTGAAAGAACGATCAGTAGGATCGGCGCGACAGTTTCGCGGCCGTACGCGGGAAGCTTCCCCGCCATGCACGCCTCACTGCGAACCGCGCAGTTCAGAACTGGAACTGAACTTGTCGGGTTCAATTCGCGGTGGCACCATTCCAGAATGCGCTTCTCGACGGTCCCGGCAATACCAATGTACTTTGCGTCATCGTATGTCATATACCTCGAAGTCTGACCACGTCGAGTTCCGGCACGCGGTATGACCTTCTCAGTGCCCCCACAAATTCCGCAAGCCACGCAGAGGCTATCGTCCTCCTGCTTGACATCCCTGGATTGGGCTTGTAGTCGCAAGAACTCGAGAAGCCTTGCGTTAGTCGCCAACCGCACCACAAGAACCTCCTGGTCGGCCTGCCCGAGCTTCTTGATGAAGTGATTGTCCCTTGTGTTCAGAGCAGCAATCTCCTCGTCCTGCGCCCTGACTTTGTTCGTCTGCTCCGCAACCATCGTTTTTGGCTTTTCCAACTGCTCACGCGAGATCGATGGTGAGCCAGCTACAGCGCAAGTCTGATCTCTTGTCCGCGACGGCATGGGCGGAGGTGGAGGCCAGGAGGTTCTTACCCCCGATGCACCAGGAGGACGCAGGGTGGCATGACGAGTTTGCCCTACTTCGCAGCGGATGTGCGGCTGCTAATGGACCTCAACGCCCGGCGTATGGACGCGCGAAGCGACCGCAATTTCGGCCCGGGCGTTGAAGCTGGCCGTGCTCGAGCTCCCGGCAGATTCAATAGACGGAAGACAAGGAGTAATCTAGTTAGCAGCACGCCCTGGTGGTACTGCCGGTCTCATAACAGCATCGTAAGTTGGCAGAACAGTGGCACCATCGGCTCGTTCACCTTCTGGACCAAACAGCGATGGCGCAGGCGTTTTCTCGTGCCGGACAACCCCTATTAGCCTACCTGGCGGTTGCCGCTGAGTCCGATTACTCTCGCGGTTTGGTGCAGCTATAGCGACAGGCGCAGCTAGGGCATCATCGTCCCCCTCCTGCTGCTCATGGGTGCGCTTGCTAGATCGTTGTTTCGGAGCAGCCCTTCTCTTCTTTCTGGCCAGCGCAGCCATCGATGTAGAGCTGCGTCAGAAGCAGGGCAGGATGGAATGAGGCTCGGTAAGAAGAACATGCTTAAGAACTACGTCGCAGTTGTTTCGAACTGAGCAGTACAAGTCCCACCTGGCAGCTACCGTTGGTATTGGGACCGTGTAAAGTCATGCACACGCAGAGGGTGCCTGCCGGCGTTTGAAGTATCATACGCATCAATGGCAGGAAAGGAAACAGAGGCTGAGGACCTGCAAATGGGCGTTTCAGAAAGCATCAAAAACTTAGATTTGGGTGGTGTCCGTAATCACAGGGTCTGAGATCTGCACATGTGAAACTACACGGGCAGATGGATGTTGTGTTTTAACATCAATTTCGCACATCCATCTGCTCATATGGTTTCACATGTGTAGATCTATGTCTCTGCCACTAGGAGTCCTCTCCCGCTCTAAATTTTCTTTACTCGTCAATTTTTTTCCTCCTGTAGCGGGCCAAAGACCGCCTCCTTTTCTGCGCGAACTTTCTTGCTGCTAAGCCCAAGTCTTTCTCTCCCCCTGTATGGGATTTCCTCGCCCAGAACTGGTTCTCAAACTGGAACGTAGTGTTTAAGTTCATTTATCTGTACGCTATTCCGGAAGATCCTACACGTAGAAGCCAAACATACCCCCGTAGTTTGGGAGTACCTCATCGCCCTTCGTAATCTTACGCGTCGCACAGGTCGTAGCGGGGCTAAGTGAACGTAGAGATCTCTGGGACGATTCCTCTCGATCCTCCTAAACCTCCATGTTTGTGTCTCGCGCTTGAAAAGTGCCTCTTTGTCGCTCTTACTAGTCCCCAGGCAAGTGCCAGGCGTCATTCACGAACCTGGCTACACAAGTGGCGCGGGTATAATGTACACTTTCTCCCTCGGACCTTCCCGGGACTTCGCCCGCCTTTCCACGAGAAGAGGTACCCGGTTCAAACGTTCTTTGTCTATCGCCAAGACTCCAGCACCATAGATTTTCGTCTTCTCCCGCGTTTGTCTACGCAAGTCTGCGTACAGGACCGTCCTATCGAAGGGGAGGATCGTCACTCTGTTCGCGAAGAACCGGTACGCACGCAATCCGAGTCCCACACCTTTGTACTTCACCGTCGGTAGACGCACCACCACACACCTCGCCATTGCTTCCGCGGCCCGTAAAGTTAGCCGGTTGTGTGCGTCCAGCAGGGCGTGAGACTTCCTCGGCCAGTTTTCCACCGACGCCCGTGAAGAGTGCAGGGAAAGCATGGGATCCTCGGCGTAGTTCGCAATACACCGGTCTATGTAGTCCGGTAGACATTGGTACCGGCGACACCCAGCAGGAGCATCCGCAGGGCTGCTCCCCTCCTGGCAGACAAACTCCGTTTCACGGGGCGCAAGTACCTTGTGGCGAGCTCAACGGCCCGTGGTTAGCCAGCAATGTCGCACGCGGTACTCATAACGCTTTCGTAAAACGCCTTAGCCAAGCTCGGTAGAGCTTGAGTGACGCAGTCGTCGTCGTTTTCGCACCCCACGAAGCGGCGATATCTAGGAAGTCCTAGCCATGTTTTCGCAGTTGCGCAAGTAACACTGACTGAGTCCACCACAAGTTCCCACGGTGTCAGATAGTGCAACATCAGCTCGTTCATGTGCTTCACGCTGTTCTCCTCACGTCGATGCATCTTCACGCCACTCCCTTCGCCAGCTGTTCTCACCACCTCTCCGGGCTCCACCCGCTAGATTCCATCCATACAGTTCCTCCGGGCTGCGTGCGAAGACTGCACTTATCCGTTGTTTCGGTAGCATACCCGGGCGAGCTACACTTCAAGCGGCACACCCCTCCGGCAGAAGTGAGCAGCCTATTGCGCGACTGAGGCGTGACCACATCCTTCTATACCCGGGTTCTGCGTGTAGTGAGCTCGGGCTCGGACGGGGACCATCGCCCGGTCCTCCATGTTAAACACCAAGCCCTTCTGCCGCGTCCCACTGGACGTACTGGCCCAGTCACTCGCGTCGTCGTACACCTCCAGGCGGTAATGCTTGAAGCGGGAAAGGCACATGCAAAATTGTAGACTACTACAGAAAATGATTCCGTGGCCGGTTTTAGCAAGCAGTGCGTCGAATACTTGGATGGAGACGTCCATGTCATTGTGAGTGAAAACATCATCGACAGAGTTTTCCGCATCCCACTCGCTTCTGGTGTGGAAGGGACGATCCGTCGACAGCAGCTGAGCGTTACCGTCCAAGTACTCACCCACGTCCTCAGCGTCGCGATCGACGAGGTCCTGGAATGCGTAGCAGTGGACACGGCACTCCGAATTCATCACCACGAGCAAGTCCGCTAGAACGTCTGTCGATGGTTTCTGCTGTGGGAGTGACTCTTCAGACACCTCCTCGGGCGCCGGAGAGGAACTACAGCGATTGGCTGGTTCTGGGGATTCACGAAGGGGATCTTTCGGCTGCGGCACCAATGGGTTCAGAGTGGACCACAAAGGCACACTATCTTGCGCCTTACCGCTGTGTGCCACAAAATGCCCACTTCGTTGTCGCTAACCTGCAGACCCAAGTCCACTTCCTGTGTCAGCTCGGAAGACAATAGACGAAGACGCTGCGCGGATAGTCACACACGGGGGACGGTGCTTGACAGTGTCACCCGCCAATAACGGCGTGGTCTCGTGGCTTGCGAATCGGCATTCGACAGCTCCCAGTCCACCTCGATAACCTCGGTACAGGGACGATCATCTTCAGGCTTCTCACCCTGAAGTCCCACGGCCTCCCGGGGATCCCCGCTCCAGTCTGCAACGATCCTTCCGGAATGGAAATTTTGCTACCCAAAGCGGTACAGATCAGGTTAGTTGCTGCGGTGCTCGATATCGTACGATGTTTCGTTTGTAACGATGGCTCGCAAGCTCCACAGGAACAGACTGGTAGCTGCCCGCTTTGCCGCATCCTTCTCAGCAGCTCGGCCACAAGCAACCGTACTGGGCGTGCTCTCCTCCACACTTGCTACCGCATTGCCTTGCAGCGCGGTCTCTCGCTTGATGCGTGCAAAGCAATCAGCGCGTGCCTTCAAAGCTACAAATTGCTGAACGCAGGTACGAGACGGAAGGTAGGGTCCGACTAACGCCTCGCACTCCGAAACTCCCACTGCCTTCGCCGGCTTCGTTCATACCCGAGTTAGCAATCTTACCACAAACGCGAGATCGTTTCGGGTTTTATTTATCTTCTTCGCGAAAAATCCACGTCTGCTGCGGGGCAGCAAGTGGCAAACACTGATCTCGTGGAAGAACATGAAACCCCCGAAGGTTCTGATGGGGCCAACAGAAGAGTTTTCTGGCAGAACTACTTATGGAACCTTGCTGACCTTAGAAGGAATGAACTTCATGCCAACTGTAAGGGACACCCTATAGTTCTTCCGGCACAGGCCCGCATCCGCGATCTCCACAGTGCCCTTGTCTTTTTGAGTCAGCAACTCGATAGACAACCTTGCCCGCACTATCTGCTTCGTCTCCTCGCTGCCCAGCTCACAACAGACCGACTCGTTGCTCCCGAGAGAAGTGCAAAAGTTGGCGCCAGGCTTGCGCTGCTTTTTCTTCACTGCGGTAATTTCCTCGAGCGATAGTGAGGCTTCATCGTCTGCTGCAATGACCACGTGCAGGAATGCCGACATGTGGAACTTCATGAGGTCAAACTTCGCGTTCACCTCCGATGAGTAGAGGACCACAATGACGGTATGTAAGCACACGTAGGCTGTCCCGGGCCACCTGAGTTCAGTTGATGCCATGGGTGCAGTGAGGTGTGGAACGACAGAGTGAAAGAAGCCCAGGAATGATGTGGACGGAAGGAGGGAGGCGCGAAGCGTCGCAAACAAAGCACGGTGAACCACGTGGACCGAAATACAGGGAGGAGAGACAAAGACGAACCAAGAAGAGCAGGGAGGACCCCGTCGACAGATCGGTATCTCGAGCGTCTCAGGTGTCGTTCTGTTGGAGCAGGTACGAGTGATATGTACTGCGGCCACGGAGGACAGCGGACAGGAACAAGAAATGCACAGACACGCTCAAGCTTCCGTTCTGGAACAGAAGTTACGGACATTGGCGTGAAATCTTTGCTCCTTCATTCCCATTCTTAATCGTTTCTCGCAAGTGGCGTACTTCCAGGATGACCGACAGACTTCCCAACACGATCTCCACCCGCCGCTACCTCACAATGCCCACGGAGCCGCAGCTGGCGGTACTATCGTAGCTGGAGTCCGAGCCAGCGGTGACGGGGGAGGAGTACAGGGCCGAGTCGGGAGTCCGGCCCTCTGCCTCGGAGTCACAACCTCGCAAATGCCTGCGCCGTGACACCTCTGGTAAGGAGCGCACTCTGTCCGACCGCTCTTCTGCACAAGAGACTTCGGACCGTTAGAAATGCGATGTGTTCATCGCGAAGGCGCAGGACCAGCCAGTGTCGTGTCGGACTTTCTTAAAGGGCGACTACAAGTCGAGTCAGTTCTACGAATATAGTGCGCAGACCATACAGCCGCAGCACGTTCGTCGCGAAAGCACAGAAGCCACCATCGACGGCCTCCTGCCCACCATGGTTGAGCGAGGGTACGAGTACGACGTTTGCGTCATGTCGGCCACAGCGCGATGGGGCAGTAATCCCTCGCTACCGCGTGTCGCTGGCGATACCATCAAGGACAGCACGGTATTGCTCGATTGTGTCCATGGTGCTGTAGTGGACGGCCTTCATCGCCGCCAGGATGCCCTTAGCCTAAAAGAGTAAAAGGACAGCACGTCATGCGCTCGCGAAGGCTTCCGCGTGCGTCTTTTCCGCTGAAAGGATGGACGGGACATGCCGGATACAGGAGTCATGTCGCATGGGTCATACGAGAACACTTCCGCCGCACTAAGCCGCATCAACAAGTCGTTCTGCCACTACCTCGTGAGTTTCATCCACTTCATGCATGCTCTCGCCGTGGCGACCGACATGGTCTCACTGATGGTGAGTGAGAAGGGAATTAGGGAACCAATGACGAAGGCGATTCTGCTCCAAGTAACTGGCCGGTCTCCCCACTACCGCTACGTACGCGTAGCTATGATCTTCCTCCCAGACTGCGGCCTTGTGAAAACGCTTTGCGAACTGGCCTTTGACACCTGTACCTCTATGAAGCTCGTCATCATTCACCGTGATGGCCCCCATCTTGAGTCAGAGTGCTATGGAGTTGTAGCTTTGTTCATGACTTCCACGTCGCACTTCATCAACGACGCGGACCGTGACGAAAAGTTTGTATCTAAAGCTTTCTACGCGTGTACGCGCCAGCTTTTCCGAGTCGGACCAGACTTTCTTGAGAAGTCTGGCGAGGAGAATGGCGTGAGTCGTGACAACTTTCTGCGGATTGAGATTGGTCAGTCGAAATCCCTCAGACTTTCCGTCGAAGATCTGTACTTAGACCAGATGCACCTTTTCTCCGAGAGGGAGACAAAAACTCTCGAGAAGATCGGGAAATGGGCAACAACGCCCGCGCTACACGCTTCGCGAAGAAGATAACTGAGCACTGTGCTCTCGGGCGCAGCAAGCACACCGCCCCGGCTCTCGTGACGAACCTGACTGCCGTGCTTTCTACACGCCGATCTGCCAGGTGTGCCCTGCTTCACACGCGATTGCCGTCGAGCCTGCAGTCCGTGCGTGGAAGGCCCCAGGAGTGATGCCAACGACATAAGCGCTTGCCAGGAAGAGAACGGCTGCACCCTCCTCACAGTCAACGCCTCGACATGTGGGGATTGCGCAGTCGCGGAATTCTGGTGTGGTGAAAAGGGCGTTTGAGCAGTTGAGACGAGGGGAAGCTGAGAAGACCAAGGCGGCCGACGAGAAAACGCTCCAACGTGAAGGTGCCCCGGAGATGTCCGACGAAAATGTTCGGAGCCAGCCGCCGGTCGCCACTCCGGGCAGGACCGTGGTGTTTGAAGAAGCATCCGAGACTTGGGAAAAACTGATACATGTCGGCCCGCCAGATCAGGAAGCAAAGGAGTCGCGGCTGTGGATGGGGAAAGACCCGCACCCCGCGCTCTGGCTGGTTCCCATCTACATATCCATAGAGTACCGGGCCCACTTATACATCTCCATCAAGGATGTCGTAGCCATGCACTGGCTTCAGCTCCTCATTAGGAGCTACGTGTACTTTATCGACCTGGAGGGTATCGATGTGGGTCCGGACATCTTGAAGCCCACCCGGCCTCCGACGTACATCTGGAGGAACGTATCAGATGAGAGTGAGGATTATAGCAGAGGATATGTATGCTTTCAGGGGCGAAGAGGTGACCTTCAGCACCTCGGCTACACGTACCTTGAGAAATTCGCTGACTGCAGCGGCATTCCACGCGAGAGCCTCGGGCCCCTGATGTTGACGCCCACGTGGCAGCTTTCCCCCGTTGAACAGTTGTATTCGTTCATTGCAAGCACTTACGAAAAATAGAATGCACTGAGACGGGGGCCGAATGGTACTGGGTGGATCCCCAGTGTCAATGAGGGCGAGGACGGGGGGGACGCAGCGAGCCGGGAGGTGGGAATCGCCTGCTCCTCCAGTATACGGAGGCAGGTGATGGAAACCTGCGAATCGAGGGGGGATTGGTGGTGGGCTTCGCAGAGGCGCACGCAGCTAGACTCGAAAGTAGGTCAGCTTGCTGCCTATGTCGGTGCGTGGAGAACATCTCGGCGGAAGCTGTTCATACCTAAGGCGGGTGGTTGTTTTTTGGTTACTGGGAAGGACTGTCCGTAGGAAGCGCCGCAAATTTGCTTTGACGAGGTATTGACAGCAGAGGCGGTGGGCTTTTGCGCAATCGTGAGGAAGACAGTCGGCTTCCCGTTGTGCGTGTGTAGCTATTCACACGTGTTTGCATACGGGGAGGAGAGCGGGCAGGTGGCAGTGACTGCGGCGTTCAAGATGAAGAAGATCACTACGCCGGCCAACTCTATGTTATTCGGGCATGTACATGTCAGGCACGCCGGTGCTGGGTATGAGGACCGAATTGTGGATAAGTTGACGGTACGGTACCATGCACACTTTATGCCAGATGGAAAAAGTGTGCCAGACCGGGTTTTCTACGCTCTGCGAGGGCTAGCGCAGTTCCCGGCCAGTGGGATGGCCCGTGTTAGTCGTAGGAGTAATAAGAGAGGTCTGGACTCGGACAGTGGGGACGACGTGGACGTGATTGCCTTAGCAGACTTGGACGCGGCGGGAGTCGTAGGGCAGAGAAGGTCAGTCCTACAGATGAGTGTTTCGACCCCGATGACCCTGATGATTTGATTGCCGTTCCGACAAGTAGTGACGAAGATTAGATACCTACTCGAAAAAGTGGCTGAAAAGCGTGAAGTGAAACACATTGGCACACTAACTGCCAGAAATGTGGGCGATTGTGAGGCACTTATAGCAGGAAAACGGGGTTTCAGAAGTTATGGAAATGTAGGCTAGGGGGGTATCAGTACTGACGGTGGCTCGGATCTACACACTTGAAGACACATGAGCCGATGGATGTGCCAAAGTTAATCTGAAAAACCACATCCACCTGCACATGTAATTTCACATGTGCAGATCTCCGCCTCTGGCAGTAGTGACACCCCACCGATCTCGAAAATTACATACTTTTGAACGCCACGAAATACACGTTTACATTCTCTTTCTGATGAGTTGACGTTCAGTTTGTGTTTAGGCTTCGTGTGATACGTGTAAGACCTGTTCAGCACAAGAACTGCGTGCCTCCCGATCTTCACGGACCAATTGTAGTACAGCTATGGCAAGGGTGGAGTGGGGTGTTGCCGTGTGTACTCCCTACGTGCTTCTAAAGATGGATGATGGGTGGCCGTACGGCTTAGGGAGAAAGTTGTTCCGTATGAAAAGATGCCGACTCGACTGTAGGCATCACTCTTGCGTTGCAATTGGCAAAATTTATGCGCGAACCATGCGGTGCCAGATGTATCAAGTCGTGCGGGCGCTGCCAACCAGTGACGGGTCGACGGACGAAGCAGGCTCTACTTCACGAAGGCAATGCGAGGGACAGAAGCACTATATGTGAGCGCGGCGACCCAGTTAGACGTCTGATGTTCGGCAAGCACTAAGCTGACGCCATCCAGCATCACTCGTCCAGTGCGCCACCGCTTACGTGCATTACGAGCTAGTCCTTGTTTCCGTTTGACTACGTTCAGAATACCGTCCAAGAAATCAGTGCAGAGTTGTACACAACGTTTTTTGCCGTATGACGTCGGCAAGATCCTGCGTGGGCCGGTGGAGCCGGACATGTCCGAGGAAAATGCTCAGTTTCATAGAGCCGCAGATCGCGCATATTGCGCGTAATGGCCTTCAGTGCAGTGCCGTAAAATCCGTTGAAAGGCAATTAAGAGTATGGAGGGTCTAATGCAAGCCCTTCCATGTGAGGCAGGCTATAGGTCATCATGTAACATCGAGGTACGTAAGGTGAGATGCGGAACTGCAGTCTACTGCACAATTCGCGGATCGAGCTTGAGGTTCTAGAGGACATGAACTGCAGGAAGTGCATCCGGTGGGTCACCGGACGAGGCAGTTGAAAATAGTTCTTCATGAAAGCCGAAGTCCTCGTGGAAAACCGCCTTACTACACGGAATTCATTTTTTGGAATGACATGGACGTCAGCAATCCACGGCCTTCCGAAATTGTGCAGCAGGTGTCAAAGATTTCATTGGATACTGAGCCCGGTGGACGTCCACACCCACTTCCAGAAATACAGACGCTCGGCGTTCGAAATAAGGCCCAGTAGTTCCAGGTGGCAACCTTTGCATGCATCTTTCAATGCAGATTCATCCTCGCGTCGTAATGAGAGCTTGCCTACTCGTCTTTTTGGGTGGAAAGAACGATCGGGAGAATCGTCACGCCATCGCCCGAGCCGTCCAGCGATACCTCTTTCGCGTCCCGCGACTCACTGCGACCCGTCCAGAACGGGAATAGGAGAAGACTTTTTGGGTCCAGGTCAGTAGTCTCCCCTTGGCCCCTCTGCGTACTCTGCTTCTCTACGCTCTTGGCAACATGAGCGAAATTTGACCGCACTTGTGTCTTGAGCCCGCCAATGTGACCATGGCCGCTAGCGGTACGTGGTATGGCCTGCCGATGGACTGGACCAACCCCTTGAGCCACGCGGAGCTTCTGCTTCTACTGCTTGAAATCCTTCACTTACGCCTGCAGTTGCTTGACCTCAGAAATTATTAGCTCAGTCGTTACTCGTATATCCAGATGCGCGTGACTGGCTTGCCGAAACGTCTCTTTGTATTCCTTGGCAGTTATCCCCAGAACAGCACGCTCTGGATCTTGCGCCCTGTCTTTGGTCCTCTGCTTGGAAAGCCTTGTTTCAGGCTCTTTGATCTGGTGACGCAATATCGAATACGAGCAGGCTACAGCGGAAGTCTCACCCAATGTCCGAGACAGGACGGACGGACACGGGGAATACATCGGCTGCATCACTGTTGCACCAGGAGCAATGAGGGTCGGGCGAGGCACATACCTTACTTGGTAGCACGTGCTCGTGGGAATGCCGTCGTTGTAGAAGCACCATCGGTCACCAAAGCCGAGGCACTCTCAATTTTTTCTCTTTTGAAAGAACACAGGTCGCTGGCGTTGTCTACGGCTTCCAGAGCCGCGTGAGCTTGCTTGTCGGAGGCAGCTGAGTAGCAATAACCCGGTGGTTAGATGCAATCACAGCCACAGCTGAACCTGCGGCCTCATCACCCTCGTCGCCCTTCTGCTGGTGTGTGAGCTTACGAGACCTTCTCACGGAAGTGGCACTTCTCTTCCAGTAGGTCGGTGGAGCCATCGAGTACCGCTGGTCGTCAGCCACGGCAGGACAGACCGATGCTAAGCGAGAAGAGTTAGATCGAAACCAACGGAGCACATTTCGTGAACTTCGAGACACAAGTCCCTGCAGACAGTGTCGGTTGGGGCTCAAAAAAGTCACGGGCGCGCAGAGAATGGCCTTCACCGTTTTAAATAGAATGCGCATCAAATGCAGGACCGACAACAGGGGCTGACCTACAAATGTCCCATCCAGATTGATACCATATTTCATACCTCGTGGCTGTTCATAAAGGGCGTGGTTTGGATCTGCTCATATGAAAGTAAATGAGCAGATGGACACTATTTTGCAAGACTAGTTTCGCATGCCCCCACGCTCATGTCTCTGCAGATCAGTGTATCCGAATTCCGAGCATTAACAACACCGCCATAACCCTGAATGGTCTGATTACGTGTCCAAAATTCGTAAAGGCGACACCGAAGGTCGCAACTGTTCACGTAAGATATGAAGATGACTGGTTCTGAGCGCCTGCCGACCTCCCCTGCTGTCATCCTTGTGCGCAACGTAAAGCCCGCACACCTGTCCTTATAACAAAACACGTTTCACCCTCCTCAAGACAATGTTTCGCTGTGTTCTCCCCTCTTCTTTTCGCTCCATTCCCCTCTCGCTCCTCCGAGCATTTCCATCCACGTGCATCTCCCTACGTCGACTCTAAGGCTCTCCTCCTCCCTCCTTGCATCTGCAGCTTTCATGCTCTACTTTCCGGTCTCCATTTGTCGCTGCACTACAACCATATCGCCAACTGAACGAAGCCTACGTCGAACAGCCAACTTGTAATTGATTGGTCCAACTGCTATTCCCCGCTCACCGGAGGTAGATGCGAAGTCTGATCGCAAGAGTTTTCACATTTTGGCCGTCCTGCTTTTCATCATCGCCGTAGGCAATAAGGTGGAAATGGCAGTGAAAGAATCCATCGCGTGGAAGGGCAAGCATCATAAGCCTTTCAAAGACTTCTGCACTTCAGTTCAGACCGATGACCGCATATCTAGTGAGCAGAGCAACAGCCAGATGAACTAGATAGTGCGCAGAACACTATCGCCAGTGCCACTAACTCCAACGAAAAGGGCGATCACAGCGACTACGCCGGCGGCTCTGGGTCAAGTGGATGACGCGGCATCTCCCATTGTTCACACCAAGTTCATCCAGGCTAAAGCGAACAAGGCTTCGGGACGTAGTATTGCCTACAACAGTTTTCCCTAGCCGCCCGAGAACCTTTGAGGTCCCCATCTTCGTGTCTGCCCTCAATGTAGACGACTCCAGGCTTGGCAGCCGACATGTCCTCGATTTGAAGAAAATTGTTCAAAGCGGAAATTGTCTCCGTTTGCCAAAAAACTGCATTCTTGGATGTTGAGGAAGTCGGACATGACACTAGGAGTTTTGGACTGCGAAGCGCTAGTCCGACCCTACATTTGTTTTAGTTCACGCTTTCGGCATTTCGCGGCTGAAAGGCTACACACTCACGGCTTTACACTCACAGCGCGGTCGCCTACGATGGAAGGGAATATCGTAGTAAGTCTCGAGGAAAGCACGAGTGTTGCCGTGACATGTGGTCGAATTGTGCCAGAGGACATGACGATGGTGGCGGTAGCGACTATGTCCCTATCAGCCTTGCAGATGGTCATTATAAACAGAACCACGTACATTTGTGAGCTCCACAGTGCCGTGCCGCATGTGCACCGCTTTCAATCGCCCGACGACTACTTTCAAAGGGTCTTTCGGCACTTCAGCTGGATGGCTCGGGACGCCTCGGCGCTTCACCGTGAGGCTCTTCGAGATTATGGTGCCTGGTTGAAGGTTCCCGAGGAGGACTCCGCGCAATGGGTCGCCGATTTAAAAGAATGAAGAGCGCGACGTCGACGGTAGGGGAAGCAATTCCACATCACATCAGGTGAAGGACCGTGCTTTGAATCTCCTCTTCTTTCTTGTCCCTGCTCGGATAGTAAGTAAAGGCGGTATTGCAGTGTAGCAACAACAAGAGGGAGGAGGTCGTTGCACCACGCCGTCCGTGTCAAAATAGAGAGTCTTTAAGGTTCACGCCAGACCTATTTGTGCGGGGAAAAGAAGAACCCCTTCGTGAAGCAACGGAACCAGCTGGACATATGACCTTCTTTCTACCACCGAACGAGATGGCCGAGGAGCAGCTTCACGAAAGGATTACTTCGCCCGTCCTTCTCGAGGATTTGCTCGACGTGCTGAAGTCGCAATGCTGCGTCTACAGATGCAGTATTGACGACCGCGCCAATCATCACGCCGACATCCGAGATCAGTTACTGGATGATGAGGTTGACCTGCTGCTGACGGACGCTACTTTCGATACCAGCAGCGAAAGAGGTGAGGCCAACTGTGCGTGCAATGTCTTCGCCTATAAGGAAACTTACGCCTCCATTCTGCTATTTGGTCACTGCTTACCAGACCTGGCTATAGAATCATCTTCTGTAGTGGTCTGCAATTCTGCACGCGGCTTGAACGTCTAGAACTTTATACCTGAGAAGCCTGACGGGAGGGGAGTAATACGGCCGGCGCTTCACAAAGGAGTGGAAGGACTCCTTTCTTAACATGGAGGACCAGCCGACGGTACTTGTCTAAGTCCGAGATCATGGCACACAAAAGCTGGGTTTTAAATGATTTGGAAACGTCTCCATCACGTAATGGACTGTTTTATTATGGCTGAGGACTATACTACCGGAGATGTAGTCCGCCCAGGTTTGCTACCAAACCGACGTGTATGTGCGGTCGTCGGACGCAGCATGGATGACTGGTATGGTTACAACCTAGTGATTGGAGTCCCGAGAGGTGTCGAGGAGAGTTGTCCAAGGGAATCGCCTGAAGATGCTGCGCCAGAAGTACGTGGGCTTCAAGCAGATGAATAGGCTCATGTCTCAGTACCGGGCACTGCACAACGTTGACGTCAACTTGTTTGGTCATACTGTCGCGACTATCAGAGGATGCTTAGGACTTCCGAAACACGGCCGTGCCGTGGGATGTCACAGGGTAGACGAATCCGACAGTAAAGCTCCACCGAGCTCGAACATGTTCTCGGCGAAGGCGTTATGAGCGACGCGTGCGAGAGTGATGGGTCTCCGCCAACTGTAGAGGTTATCACAAGGTACTCGGCCAGCACAAAGCAAAATGGGTTTACGAACAGAAGCAGTGAGCATTGTGGTGTCCCTATTGAGAGTCCCCAGTCTCGATGTGTACGGAAATACGTTGTCCGGTTTATAGCGAGCCACCCCGGGGATTCCATGCTTTCCCTGCGCTATTCACGGCCGTCGGTGAACAACTTACCGGCGACGTACCACAGCCTCCTGGACGTGAAAGACCGATTAGCGTAAGGGGCGGTGTAGACGATGGCCGGTTTTGTGCTCGTACATCCGTCAAAGGTAAAGAGTGAAATTCTACGAATGGAAGCGATTGCAAATCGCGTTTCCTGACTACTTGAGACGATCATCTCTTTCTATACGACACTGTTGTTTGCATTCTGGCGTTAGTATAATCGTGACATGACAAATAGCAACGAAGGTGTGAGTGTAGGGGTAGAGAGAGACAAGTACAACGGTGTTGCCCTTCGCGTGGGAAGACGTACAGAATCCAGTGGTAGTCCAAGGCAGAAGGCCGACGTCATGCCGGCACAATTTCGTGCAGCCGAATTTGTGCCTGTCGGTCAGTACTTGCCCGGGAATGAAAAGGAGCAAGGCAGGGACACGTACTGAGCTGGAGACGAAAACGTCGAGTTTCGTGAGGATCGAGGGGAGTTATCGCGACGCGATCTGTATTCACTCATCCCCATTACGCTCCTATCGATGTGTGAGGCCCTCAATAGAGAGGATCTGTTTACAAATTAACAAGGTACGTTGAGCATCCAAGCACGAAGTAGGTACTTACCCAAAAGCGAGCAGCAGAACATTCTCAATGATGTCATGCAGATGCGAGGACCTGGTACTGCGAATCGATCCTAATTTGCCCGTCTCGGGCACAGACTTGGGCTCCACGGCGAAAATGATCGTGATAGCAAGTTGGCAATTTTGCAGCCGCTGCGGTAGAATGAAGGGGTTTCAGTAACGACAATACCTCAAACTTGAAGATGGGTAGTAGTGTCAGGGGCTATAATATGCTCATGTACGAAGACATGCGCAGCTCAAAATTGCTTTCTAGACTCAACTGCAGAGACCATCTTGCTATTTACTTTCGTTTGAGCAGATATCTACCCATCTCAATAGCTACACCTGCTCCAGCCGTGTAATGCATATATTCTTTGAACAGTAAGTTTATTTTCTGCAGCCGTGCACCGAATTGCATCATTGTCCGTGCCACGCCTCTTCACGCACATTGGGCTTGTTCAAACTCAGGTGGCGTGGTTTTCCAGCCCACTTTGCGCTTTGACGTCCACCTCTACGTATTTCCGATATCCTGTGTGACCGATACACCCTCCCATGCGCAAACATTCGCACACATAATCCCCACCTTGCAATTACCAACTCCGTCCTCCTTCCTTCTCCCCGTTCGCCCCCCCTCCATTGGCGTAGTTTAAGACTGACCGACGAATCGTCCATCCCGATCTCCACCTGCGACTCGCCCACGTCAGCCTCAAAGCCGCGGCCGGTAGTACGGTTCGAGCCAGAACTGCAACTAAACGCGGTGGGGGAGGAGTTCCGGCCCGAAGCAGGCGTACATCACTTCGAACCAGAACCGCTGCCCCAGACTCGCCTACGGCGCTACTCGCCAGACGTGGGGCGCCCCTCTTGCGACCGCCCTCCACCGCCACAGATTTCGGGATGGGAGGATTCCAATGCTGTTCCGTTGGAGGTGAAAGAGCAGTCGTTGTCGTGCTAGACTATCTTGGAGGCCGACTATGAGCACACTAAGATCTACGTGTACACTGCGAAAACTATATAGCCGCAGCAAGCTCTTCAAGAATGCTCGGAGGCTCCCATCCACACTCTCCACGGCATCATTAGCGAATGGCACTACGAGGACGAGGTTGGGGGCATGCGGGTCAAACTGCGACGATTCGAGCATTCAAAGTTCTCCAATTCCGCTGATGAAACCATCGAGAACAGGGGGGCGCTGCACAAACACGCGGAGTGTACTAGAGTGAACGTCCCTCGTAGCCACCAAGACGCTGTTGGCCTGCAGGGGTAAAACTACGTCATGGTATGGGCTTGAGAGCGCCTCTGCGTCCGCCTGGTCCTCCGAAAGAATGAACTGGACATGTCGGATACCGAAATCACACCCGACGCGTCCCAGTCAAACACCTTCGCCGAGCTGGTCCGCCGTGGTCAATAGTTCTTTCACTTTTCCTCGAGTGCTGCCTAGTTCGGGCGGGCTCTCGCCATCGAGAACATCTTGTAGCTGCTCGATACTGGTTAGGAGGGACGGGAGCAAACAACGACGAGAACCATTCTGCTGCCAGCAGCATGCCCGCCGACACACCGTCCCTATCTTTACGTCGCCAACCTCTCTCTCCAATAGTTGTGCCTCAAGAAATTACTGAAACATCTGATCTTGCAGAGCTTGACATCCCAGAAGTTTGTTATCACGCACTTTGATGACGCGCATCTTTATTCATATAACCAGAGATTCGGATCTGTATTTCTGCCTTCCACATGATGGTTCACTGGCAGCCCGCGCCGCGAGAGGAAGCTTTCCGTCGAGAATTTGTACAAGTATACGAACAAAAATTTCCAGAAAATGCTAAACGTCTTCGCGGGGAATGGGAACAGCAACGGCCTGAGGTGCGACGACGTGCTGGGGACTAGGATTTCGCTATTCACTCTCCTCATAATATCCATCCAAAGACTCTACCTCAATCAGATGATCGTCTTCTTGAAAGGAGACAAAGACTGTCGAAGAGATGTGGACGAGACGCACGAGTCCCGCGCAATATGCTTCGCGGACGAGACCAGTGAGGACTTTGCTCTCAGGACCAGGAAGAACATCCCCTCTGGTCGAAAGGAGACCCCGACTGCTGCGCTTTCTAGAAGCAGCTTAACGCGGGGTGTTCCTGCTCTGCGCGCGACTCGATGCAGTCCTACAGCGCTTCTGTGTATGGCACCTTCCTGCAAGAGGGTGGCCTCACTACCGCCGCGGTCTACGCGCCTTCCTGTGAAAATTGTAGACTCGGGATGATCCGGCGAAGTCAGAATGACAGCGGGGCGGTGCAAAGGAGAGATCGCGGAGAACGCTAGGACGGATAATGTTGCGGAACAGAACGCCGAGAAGACAAAGATTGGCAAGAAAAACGTGGGTCAATCTTAGGGTGCTTCTAAATTGATGCTATGGGAACGTCCCGATCCACCTCTCAGTCAAAACTACTAGCATCATGTCGATAGCGGATCCCAGCAGCCAGCCTTTGCATATATTCACAGACATCGGCCCACCATGTCATGACGAAAGGGCCTGAGGGCTGGTGATCCGAGACGAGACGCACCGCCTGCTCTGACTGCTTCCGATCTGCGTAGCGATCAACCACCGAGCGTACTTGTACGTGAAGATCCAGAGTGTTAGGGCTATAAGTTGGTTTCAGTTATTTATGGCTGGCTACGTGCACTTCCGCGATGTCCATCGTACGAATCTGGATCCACATATGCAGAAGCTGAACATGCCTGAGACGGACATGTACAGGACTTTAGCGGGCAAAGATGGGGACTATGCTGGTGAAAATGCCCAACTGCCGAAGGGAGAATGTCAGCTTCAGAGCTTCGTCTACAATTGCCTTGAGAACTTCGCTGACTACGGCAGCATTACGCACTGAGGCCTCGAGCCCGTAACTTTGACGCGCATGTCGGACCTCTCCCTTCCTAGAAAGCTGTTCTCGTTTATTATGAGCATTCTCAACGAGGGGAATGTCGGGAGCGAGTGTCCAAACGACACGTGGTGGAAGGCGATCATGAATGGAAAAGAAGACGATAGCAACGCAGAAACCTGGTTGCCTGGAATCGCCCACTATCCCAGTACACACAGCCGAGTACGGACTGTTTACGAATCGAGAGGAGATGGGGTTCGTGCTTCGCAAAGGGGTGGACATCTCGATGCGTGGGTTTCCCACCTCGCCGCCTAGGTCGATGTGCGGAAGATGTCTTCAAGGACGGTGCTCATGCCTAGGACTAGTGCTCAGTTTCTGATGAATGGGAAGGATTGCTCCCAGCAAGCCGTGCACGATGACTTCCACGAGACATTTAGAGCGGAGGCGCTGTCGGTCTTTCCTATCGTGAGTGCGGTGATGTATTTCCCATGTGGGTGTGATACTTGTCGCACATATTTGCATACCGGGCGAGAAGTGATTAGATAGCACCTGCGCCGTTACCTCATCTGAAGAAGCTCGCCATACTGCCCAACTTAGTATTTTCCGAGCAGGGGCATCTCAGACACGCCAAGGCACAATGGGAGGACCTTATCACGTATTAGATAGTGGAATAGTAACCCTGTGTAGCTCATTCCGGAAGGAGAGCGTATCCCGGACAAGATTAGCTCACGCAGTGAGAGTGATGCTGCGGTTATTGTCCCATGAGATGGCCTCTCATCATGGCACGAGTAATACAAGTGAAGAGGAGGTGCACAGTGCGGACGACGCAGCCGCGGCGGGGCTTGCAAACTCGGACGCGGAAGGGATAATTGGGTTTGTGAGGGCAGTTCTATAGATATTGGCGTCGGTTGCGCCACCCGGATGATTCGGTTCTCGGTTCAAAACGTAGAGACAAAGATTAGGCAGTTATACGACGAGGTCGCTGAATACCGTCAAGTTGTATAATATTAGACGCTAGAAGAGAGGATGGGAACCAATCCCGGCCAGCACGGCACTTTGGAGGGTCTGTGAAAGACTTCATCTCAGACGCCATAATGGTCACCCCCAAAAGCTGGTAAATTTGGGGTTCCTGTAGCAGAAAAAAATGGAGCTTGGGAAAAATTGATGCTTTAAGTTAGGAGCGCGCCACTGAAGACTGAGGCTAAGACTCATTGATGTCGAAATACATGAGCGGATTGATGTGTGGAAAAGTATGGGAAGACCAACATCCATCTGTTCATGTATTCTGACACGAAAAGATCCCAGCGACTTGCATTAGTCACTCCGCATCAATCTTCAATTTTAGTTACTTTTATATCTCCGAAGTACACATAAATAACCTCTCCTTTCCGTTACCTCGCACTTTACTTTGCTTATACACACTGACTGAGACGTGTAAGAGCTCTTTCGGACAGCACACCGGCCGCTGCTTCCTGCGAGATTCAGCTGTATAGTACGACCGCGGCAAAGGTAGAGTGAAGTGTCCGAATCTGTTCTCCCCTCATTTATCTAATTATAGGTGCCTGTACAGAGTGGGAAGAAATTAGCTTCTTGGTGAACGATACCGACTCGACTGGAAGCATGGTTATTGGCCTCCAAATGGCGACACTTCGTCGCAAACAACGCAGTGCCACATATATGGCCTTATGCTCGAATTGTTAATCACTGACAGCGGTATAAACCGAACAGGCGCTCCTCCCCGATGGAAATACGAAGGAGAGAAACAATACGTTTAGGTTTTGAGACACATATGAGAGCCTTACCGTCCGCACGCACTAGACCGGTTCAGTTCGCAAGCAGTGGTATTATCTGCGAAATCCTACGTGGGTTACAAGACCGTTCTCGTTTGCGTTCTGATTTGGTTCCAATACTGTCCACGAAGCTGGCGCCTATTTTCGAACCTCGTCTCCTGCCGAATAACTTCGGTACGATTAGAGGTAGACCTGCTTAGGTAAACATCACTGAGCATCGTTTTCAGATTCCCAAAGCCATATATGGCCTACAAGGCGCCAGATAGTCCTTAGTGCAATAGCTTAAAGTGCAGTAAGAGGCAGCTCAGAGTATGGAAGGTCCAGAGGAAGATTATTGGCATTACGCCATACTCTAGATCATCACGCGCCATTTAGGTACGGAAGACGGGATGCAAATCTGCGATTTACTCCACGCCCCGCAGTACGAACTCAACTTTCTACTACGCCATAAGTTGCTAGTAGTGGATCCAGATGCTCACTGGACACGGCGGTCCAAATTGTTCTGTTATTGGAGGTCGCCGCCCATGCGAAAAACCGGTGTACTACACGGCGGCCACATTTCGGAATCCCGCAGATGTCGGCAATCCCTGTCCATCGCACACCTTTGGGATGAACTGGCGGTCTATACCGCCACTGCACCCGGTGGACGCCCGCATCCATTTGTGCAGTCACAAACGGAAACACTGCCGTGTTGCAAAGTGTGGGTTACTCACACCGATGTAAGTGAGGAGGGTGATAATCGGTTCGGACAGTGCAGAGGGAGAGTCTGTATCAGCAGGCGAGAGAGCTGACCAAGTACAGATGACCATGCGAACCAGAAATGAAAGGCTGGTCCAATCAGCAATTTGGATTTAGACTAACGCTAAGGTTTGAAGATGCGGTGTCGTTGAGCAAGTTTGACTCAGTCTTTCGACTTGATACGGGCCATGTTAAGTCATGTATTAGGCAAGACTAGCATAGCACCGTTACTACTCTAAATAGTGGGTACACGAAAAACTAGACGATGAGACAAAGGCGGGCGAGGCCCCCTGCGGTGCTCATTTGTCGAAATAAAAAACACCATTGGCAGAACTAATCGCCTGGACCCATCGCCCTTCACCTCTACCAGAAAAGCTACTGTACTTTCCATTCGTAGTTTACGGCTCCTTTTCGCCATGAACCGAAAGTATCGGCCTGCAGTAGCTACCATGATAAAGAACTCACTACAATCTGTGTTTATTCTGGGAGTTGTTCTACACCACATAGCAACATCCATCGCAAATCACGCGCTATTCTCCACTACGTCTGCCTGCATCATGCTACGACCCCAGATGCTAGACAGACCTTCTCAAGATTTCTTCCGGACTGCCGACCGCCACCTCTCGATCGCAATATTGTCGGCATGATAAACCAGTGAATCATCGCTTTTGATATCCAGCTGCCAAGCCCGCACTACGTGCTACGGGTTGGAGCATACTTGTCGAGCATACCTTGGGCTGATATTCATGCCCGATGAGGCATATCATGTGATCCTCCGCTGCAGGGGAAGAATTACAGCCCCATCGCCCACACCACAATCCCTCCCCTACTCTTGTCAGTTTTACTAGTTTGCACTTGGTAGCTCGTTTCTACTCTTATTTGACGCCCTGCAACTTACCGTGTATTTTGTCACGGTTCTTAGTTTCGTATCAGGCCCTATCTTCCCAACTTGCATGTCTATAACATGCTTTTCTGTCTTTACTCCCTCCTCGGAAAACTACAGCACTATCCTTCGTGAGTTTTAATTTCCAAAACAAGTTTTACTTTCAGCTGTCACCAATATATTGTCATGCAGTTCTCATCCACGTTCATATGAAGGCTTTCCAGCTCTATGTCAGCGTTCGTGTACTCGTCCAAAGATTCGTCGTTGCTGACTGAGCCGGACAAGTGTCGCCCACACCCTGACAAGGCATTCTCTGGCGACAGCTGTGACTCGAGAATGGTCCCATCGTGAGCGCGGCCCTTGTCTCCACTAACTGACGGTTATATAGTGTTCCATCTGCAATGAAGGCATGTTCATCTCCACAACTATCACGAAGTTGTGATGAGGACTGTCGCTTTCAACACAGTGACACAGCGTTTACTATTCTCCATCTGACTTACACTCGAGCATCGGCATCAACAAGTCAATCACTGTACTGAATCGTTGGATAGAAGCGTTTGGTACTATTACCCCGCCTGTGCGTTGATGTTGTCCATACGAACGCAAGGAAAGCACTACGAGGTAGTTGATAGAACAATTCTGATTGCCAACAAGATCTGTCATTTCAGGAACTCAAACAGGGTCACAAGTGCTACTTCCTATCCTATACTTCGGAAAAGCGTAATAGAACGCAAGCATGCTTGATGATCGTAACGAGATATTGCCGCTGAATTCCGCAGATCTCGAACATCTGTTGCACTGACCGGTCGGCCTAGCCCTATGAATACCCTCTGCCGCTTCTTCCGATCTCAATGCATCCTCTCTCGGACTTGGTTGAGGCGCGCGGTACTGAGATAACACGACGTGAAGTGTAAGGATACCGGTGTATTTAACGATCAATTCTAGATCCCCACTCTATGGCTGGTTGGAAATAATACGAACAACAAGATTGTTTACGTACGCGAAGGCAATTTTCAAGACTCGCAAGAACAGTTCATGGCTTTCATAACTGCTCAAAGGAACAGCACATGACTATGTTCTCACTTCCAGAAACAAACAAGCTAACGCACACAGACGCTACTGCAAGACAAATTCAAACATACTCACGCGGAAAAGCTGCATTGTATTCCTGACAGGCGGCGGTACCATCGATTCCTTACCTTCCAGTACATGGAGGAGTCTCCCGCCACGGTTCCTACGACGGGTGGTCGTAGTTTTGGTCGCCTACCATCGCCGCGAATGTCGCGACGGCGGGCTCAGAACGAATACTTGACGTGCCTTTTAGAAAAGGTTGAATTTCGGGCCACGTTTCTGGTACATCGGAAGGTGTTCGTCTGCTATTGCGTTGGAATTGAAGAGTCAAAAGACCAACGGGACGATATTTTCAGCAATGTATCTGGTGAAATAGGAACTCAGACCGAAAATCTGAATCCGACCGCCTGCCCTCAGCTCTCTTTCAACCAGAGGTCGAGTATCACTCTGGAAATAGACGAATCTAAGGGAAGCAGAGTCGCAACTGATTTGTTGCGAGCGAAGTAAACATACTCTACCGTTCTTCTTGATCGTACTGGTGTAGCAACGAGAACTTAGTGGCTGCACAAAATGGTTCAGGTAGGCCCGGCCCTGAATGATTCTTCCTGCACGAACTGCCGTCGGGGAAGCGGCGGTAGGACTTGGGGAGCGTTGCAGCTACACGGGGCATGCACAGGCCTTGCCACACCAGCAGAACTCGCCTCACAATAGCATGTACTCTCAGCAACCCGAACCACGTATATATCAGACCTTGACGCCCTTCCAAATATATTCCCGGAAGTGTTGCAGGACAGGCGATGTAATACAAATTCTTTTTTGTGGCCGATTACAGGTAGATGCGTCGCAGCATGGAAATGAGAGCTCCAACTGGTGCAACGGAACTCACGAAACGAATGGAAAGTCAGCTGGTGCGATACGGTGACTTCGCGGCCATGTATGTGAATCACTCGACTGTCCTGCCCTATCCGCACATGACTTCTATATCTTTTCGTCCACAGCTTCGAGGGCGGTAACACTGGATCTCTACTACTTCATTCAACAGAGGCTACTACTTGCATGAACGCGTGGAATTACATAATCCTACATTAGCTGCAGTCTGGTGACTTGGAAATTGTGATTACACTTCTTGACAGGAGCACGAAGCTGTCCTGAATGTTAGTGCTTCCAACCCGAAAGTTCGGAGAACGGCACGTATATGAATCGAACAATTCTGGAGCAGCGTGGCGCCTAAACCGGCAGGCAGACCAGTTCTCCTTCGGCCACTGAGCGACATAAGATTGTCGATGCAGACGTCAACAGTCTCCCCGTATAATGAGCAAATCACAGCACCTGTGAAGTGGTATTCTTTGGCTTCAGAAAGGAGCATGGTGAAACATCTTGAGTAAGCCAGCTCACAAGGCCTTGTTCCGGAGCGTATGAGGACAAGCCTCGACCTATGTATGCTACCTTCAGTCTCGTACGGCGGAGTTGCGTGGAGTACTTATAAGGCGAGCACAACTGCACATCGCAAAACGGGAAGCGTTTTGGAAAAATCAAGTTTGCTGAAGGTCGCGCCCATTAATACTAGTTCGTGATTGACAGTGCAGTGGCGGTTTTGTTTTACGGGAATTCGAAGGCGTTCGTTAACACTAATATCTACATGCTTTTAGTCACCGGACTTGTCAATCCAATCCCGGATGTCTGCCGCGAGGTCGAACTAGACAGTCTTGAGCCTGGTCCGACAACGGTCCATAGAAAAGTCCAGCAATAGTGCTTGAAACCGGCTCTAAAGCAAAAGTAGAATGTGGATCTGGCAGAACAACCGTGGCTCCACCAGATCCCTCATCGCGCTGCCTCCGAGAGTATCTAACGATTGATCTGACTATGAATGATAAGGAGATGCAGTCACTTTCCTCGCGTGCAAGATTCTTGCTGCCTGCAACTGTAAGGCGCTCTCGTAGTGCAGTGTGTTGGGGGGTGCACAAGCGCCAAAAGGAGTATGCCGGACCGTGGGTTAGCAATCTAATCGGAGCCTTGCTCTGATGGGACGGATCTTTACCGGCAGGCCGCTGGTTCACACGAGAAGCTAGCGGGAGAGATACCTCGGATCACGCAAAAGATCTTGGAAGCAGCTGATACCCAGATAACCGCCAATGCAAACGAGTACTACCCCACATCGTCGTGTAACACAGAGAAGGCTACTGGAGCCGGGTTCTGGATAGTATCTGGAGAAATGGGCAGTATTCGGGGGTGGGAATTACATCTCAAGGTTTGTTCCCAGCGGCCGTAGATATGCAGAATCGCGGCAGTGGCGTGGTTCGCAGTGGAGCTGATACCGAGATGTGATTCGTCCATGGTGTTCATCGCGACTAATGGGGGAGGTCCCGCAAGCCATATTGATTGTACGTCAATTTATTAGTATGAAGCTGAGGGGGTGCACTACCATGAACAACATAATTGTCAACCTCCTGAACGCTACGTGGGCACATGGAGTACATAGTCCGTAGTCGAACTAGACTCCGGAAACACGCTCGCTGCAAGCCTACAGACACGGCCGATTGCCCAGCGTGGCTCACGCAAAGGATGACCGCGGTAGGATTTCACCGAGAGTAACGAAAGGCTTTCGGCAAGAGTCTTGACGCGTCCGCCAGTACCGGTGTGCCGTATGTCCCCATAAAATGCCATTGTCTGAACGGAAGGACGAGCGGAAGAGGCGTCATAATAGCCGTCCCATGCCGACCATCACCTTGTACACTTTAGAGTGCGCCACTTCCTCACCTCGACGACTTCCTTCGAGAATAGATCCTAGTACTGACGTACATGTATATGCCAAGTCCTACGGTGGGGGCTGATATGTGTCAGTGAACTGCAACCAGAACTAAACGTTCCAACTAAAACTACGAACTACTTTGCAACGTGGTAGGCAGTAGAAAATATATTACATCAAGTAAAAGTAAGCCGGAAATAGTTTCACAGCCACAGGTGTGCGAAATGGGTTAGTACCATATTCGATGCAAAAGCGTACGGTAGCATATCTGTCACTTCCACTATCGAGCGTTAGTCATGTCCATTGTACGCAGTCTGTGTTCCCAGTCCAGTAAAGACATGAGCCTGGCCTAAGGATGGATGCCTGTGCTCTGCGACGAGAACGCAGAATACCAAGTCAGCAAAACTCTAGTCACTGGGCTTCGGCATCTTGAAAGCTCCTTTGCTTGTGTAGGGTGCGTACGGACGAGTTTCTGTTTCGAACGTATGGATCTTGAAACGCAACGCTGGGAACGCAGGAAATGTTCTGTATCGCAGCCAGGACTGTGTTACGTCCAGAAAAGGCAGAACTGCGGACCGATCTATATGGCCTCTACTTGCTTCAGAGTAAGGCTCGCCCCGCATATGGAAGGGAAGAGTTCGCCCAGGGGAACAAGCACATCTCGACGTGCTTATGGATACGAATGTGGCGATTGTACAGCAGATGAAATCCAACAAATGACTCCATGCAAGGACAACCAAGTAAAGAGACGACGCAGATCTTTTCGAGGATCAATGGCAACTTCCGGAGGACGGAGGCCTAGAACGTTTGGTATAGCTGTGCGATGGCGGCTTGTGCCTAGGCTGTCGTCGCGGTCAAGGCGTGGCCAGCGGCGTCGGCCTAGAGGTCGCCAATGTTTCTGCATAGATTGACGGTAGAGTGTGTGGTGCGCGTCTGCAGTGAGGTCATAGATAACCGGGTGCGTGGGGGGAATTCGCCATTGTGACAGAGATAGGTCTGTTCTTATGCCTCACTGGATGCCAATGGTGCCCATGGCATATAGTTCGTGGAATCAGTACCCAGTTGGGAAAGAGTGAAACTATATATGGTCATAGACAGTGCCATATTATTTGATGTGTACGGTGGATAGATCATCCAAAAGGATTTTCAAAGAGCGCAGGGCGAAGCCCAGTAGGGACGTTTTGGTCTCGGGTACAGGGGTAGGATGGTTGAGGGGAGTAACTTCGATCCCTCGGTCCTCCACGGTGAGAACGCTCCAAATTGGAATACAGCCACCGATGCTGAACCTAGATACTAAAGAGATTTGATAAAATTGTGTTCTCGCGGTGAGGCGAGTAAGTTGCGCGACGTGGCCGATTAGAGTACTGCTCGTACATATACAAGCGGGCTTGTCTGCATAGTGCTAAATGCGCCCTACGGATGAAAAGATGGTCGACATATCGGTCCGTATAGTGACGATCACGGGCTGCCTACTACTGAAATAATTCCTAGGGTCTGAACAAAGTCAGCGGTGAATGTCAATCTGCACTCGAAACTCAGATAGATATGCCTGGATGGGAATTGTTTCCCCGCCTGGGCTCTAGTGTCGTTTCTTTGTATCATCCTGCACAAGATTGCGTTGGCTGATGTTGGGCAAGGCTGGAAGATTGGCGATTGTCATGGTTATTCCGCTACCATCCAAACCAAGAGTAGATGAGGAGCCCTAGTAATGAAGCTCCTTCTCAACAACTGGAAGTACCCAGTACCAAATCTTATTTCCAGATGGACTTCCGTCTCCGAATTGTGCGCAAGAGAACAGCGGTGCCCTCCGGGTAGAGCTACTTTGAGTGGTTGCGTACGGCCCAGTATTTCTTTGTCCTTTTGCATAACAAATTCTGATGGCTTATATGACAATCGCGAGTTCAGTCGGACAAAACCCGAAATCCAGGCAGAATTGACGTTTGAGCATTACAAACAGAGACACTTCTAACTGACTAGGGCCTTGATGATCGGATTGAACCGAAGTCTCTGCAGCCAGCGGCTCTCGCCGGAAAATAGTTACGGGCCGGGCTAAGTGCTGCACATGATACTAGCATATTCGCATCCGCTTGAAAAGGGAGTACACAAGAGAAGTCTACCAGGCGCACGAACGAAATTGCCACTATGTAAAAACCTTGTACAAAAGAAGCTCAAGTGAGGAAGGTTGCTAGAAGACCTGGAAGAACAGATAATTGCGTCGTCGGAGCGCTACCAGGCTTTTCGCACGCTGGCCCGTCTTGTTACACGAGCGTAATACCAGACAACAAGTCCCCCCGTGGATACTCTCGATTGCACAAAATCTGAGGTGTGGTTTTCGTCCACGCGGGCACTATCACCGTGAAAGACGGCCTTGCCGATCGAGTTATGCCGTCGACATCACTTTTGAGGGCAGAAGCCTGTGATATGCTCACTCATGGCTACTATGATGTGAAGTAGATATGAGACTAGTGTGGCAGCCGCCGATAAACAATAGGCCTATAACGTTTCCGCCGCTAGGCTACTCCCTGAATACGTCAGTGAAACTATGGAGCCCAAGATCCTGTTACAGGCCGTACTTGGCCCGCCGCAACGGGGAATGCCATCCCTCGAGGCCTGCGCAAGTACTTTCATGTCACTAGAGCTGGTTAAACATCGATCGTTGTCGCTACATCACGCCAACCCAGTCAAGAGCAAAGAAAGCGCTGGAATTGTAGAAGCCCCTTCGCGAGGCGACTACAGTGAGTTGGGTGGCAGAGCAATCACTTCAACCTCTCTCATGGTACGTGGGAGCAGATCCTTCCTACGTAGCAGGACAAAAGTACATCTGTGCGGATGGCGTGCGCCCCTAGGTAACAGGTACACGTAGGAAAGGCGGGAGATAGTTTATCATAAAACAGTATGTATTTACTGGTATCCGCTTGAGCATCACAACAACTGTACTGTGCTCTATTTGGTAGGTGGGCGGTACGTCTACCGTTATTTATGTCAATCAGTACCTGAGCTCGCTGTACTGTGCTGTGTGATTGGCATGTGCCATTGCACCAGACTGGAGCGGACCAGAATAAAATTCCTCAGGATAGCGTCGCCTACTTTGACTGAGGGGATCCGAGACATCTGGGGTGCCCACCATCTTGCCAAGAGCGACGCGAGGCAGAACTACGGAAACCGGGACCAGTGCGACTTCCATTCGGCGCGCGCAACAACAACCAACAATCCTTCTTCTCGGTGATGTAATGGCGGCTCCCGACGAGCAAACTCATCACGTTCCCGGCAGATGGACGTATGGTACTTCACGAGATACACACGCTCATCGAGCTCGACCGTAGTTTCGGATGCACTCTGAGTGGGATGCCTTGTTTCGTTGAGCAGCGGCAACGAATAGGGGGTGGAATGCGCTTTGATTGTTTGGGTCTTCAAAGGGCGAGCGTTGGCCGGGAGGCTCAGGTTGATATCGAGGTATACATATGTCTTTTTTGTTAGAAGAGGTGTGGGACTAGTACGAGCACGTAATATGGGCAATAAATAGACATCCGTGCAGGTACTGCAGAGAGTGTTTCGTGGGGCAAGAAAAGGTTGTCAAGTAGTGGTACCGTGCGGGGTGGTATTGTTTCCCAAGACGCAACGTGGCCAGAATGAATCGGATGATTGTGTACCACTAAAGATGGGGACGAGACCCCTCGTTCGAAGCCGGTATCTTTGGAGCAGTGGCAGATGGGGAACTGGGGGTCATAGTACGGCACGAAATGAATTGAACCTTTATTAGCACATACATGCACACCAAACCCTCTGTAAGTGGCAGTACGGACTCGTGGAAATATCAAACCAAAATTTGGCTGTGTACATATCTTTGCGCATCACGTCTCAGCTCAGACCTGCATGCAAGGTAACGGTCATCTCGTAAAGTTACGGCCGACTTCCGCGCTTCAAAATACGTCGTACAGAAAAGCTCCACCGCGGATCTCCAAATGCCATAATTGTTCGGGTATTGGTACCTGATCGAAATGGCGAGGACTATTCCAGGGTCTGTAGTAGTTTCGGCTCCCTACGTCCGCTTAGTGAGGCTCAAGGTCTATTAACACTGTATGTAGACACCCACTCAGAACGGTCCAGATATGCTAGTTTCCAGACCGGTCGCTTGTGCGGTGGAGGATGGGGTCTAAGAACTTTGGAAATGTTGCTGAAAAATCTTTTTCTTACTTAAAACACACTACTTGAATGTGTACTGTACCTATTGCTCTCTATCATTCATTTCTGGAACCACAAGTGAGGGTCTCACGTATACACTATCCAAATTGTTAACATAGCTTTCCTACCTCTCCTAGTCTTGAGGACGGTGTGCACACGCGTCAAAACGCTTCCTTATCCGCGCTGATGTCGCTCTTCCAGACGTCACAGAGTCTGGATCTTGAAAATCTCTAGGATCGTGAATATACTCTGCAAGCGATGGTTTCGTACGTGGCAAATCAGAAGTACATACTGATCTCTTACCGAAGATGTTCTTACTTACCGTAGACTATACATTACTGCAATCACGCCAATACACAGCTTGCTTCTAGCTAGTGAGGAAACACAACTGTACCCAGAATGCTCGTCTCGTTTGCGATACCACTCATTGCCGGCTTTCGTTTTATACTGTAGAGAGGAAATGAGGACTAGTTCTCCAAAA
>JAUKWC010082825.1:0-29683 GCA_032356245.1 Endocladia muricata
CTTAAAAAGATGGACTACACAGCGCCAACCCCTATTCAGGCGAAAGCCATACCGCTTGCCCTTGATGGCCGCGACATTTTGGGGTCTGCACAGACGGGTACTGGTAAGACTGCTGCCTTTGGTATTCCATTGGTTGAGAAAATCATGAATTCTGAGCGCGGATCAGCGCTTATCCTAACGCCAACACGCGAACTTGCGAAACAAGTTTTGGATGTTGTGAACCAATTGGTTGGCTTCAACAGCCCCATCAAAACCGCCTTCATCATCGGCGGCGAGCCCATCCACAAACAAATCAACCAGCTTAAAAACAACCCGCGCATCATCGTGGGCACACCGGGCCGCATGAACGACCATTTGGAACGCGGTACATTGAAGCTAAATAACTACAACATGCTGGTTCTTGATGAAACAGACCGTATGCTGGACATGGGTTTCGGCGTGCAGCTTGACCGTATCGTCAAATTCTTGCCGACCAAGCGCCAAACATTGATGTTCTCGGCCACATTGCCCGACGGCATCATCAAACTGTCCAAGAAGTACCTGTCGAACCCAGAGCGTATCGCCGTTGGCGAAACAAACGTGCTGGCGAAAAACATCAAGCAAGAAGTCATGCAGATCGAACAGCCTGACAAATATGCGGAGCTGGTCAACCAATTGCATGAACGCACAGGCACAATCATCGTGTTTGCGAAAACCAAGCATGGCTGTGACAAAATGGCGAAGAAATTGCGCAATGACGGCTTTGACGCCGAAGCGTTGCACGGTGATTTGCGCCAGAATAAGCGCACAAGCATCATGAACAAATTCCGCAATAAAACATTCCGCATCTTGATCGCAACGGACATCGCCGCGCGCGGTTTGGACGTGCCCCACATTGAGCACGTTATCAACCACGATCTGCCACAAGTGGCCGAAGACTATATCCACCGCATGGGCCGCACCGCCCGCGCGGGCGCAACCGGCAGCGCGCTGTCCTTCGTGTCAAAAGCAGAAGGCCGCATTTGGTATGCAATTGAATGCTTGCTGAACCCCGAAATGAAAAAGCAACGCCCACCCGCAGCAGAAGGCCCAAAGAAAAAGCCGAGACGCTCTAACGGTAAACCAGGCGCAAAATCATTCGCACCGAAAAAAGGCAATTTCAAAAGCGGCAAGCCCAGACGTGATTCCAACAATGATGAACGCCCCGCTAAGAAGAAATTCAAAGGTGATCGTCCAAACAAGCCATCTGGCAACGGCGCACCAAAAAAGCACATGAACAATGGCGGCGGCAAGCCCCCAAGAAAAAAGGCCGCGTAAGCAGCCCTTTACATCTCGAATAATAATCGGCGTAGAAGCATTTGCTTTTACGCCGCTTTATTATCAGCCCTAATTTTATTTTATCCGCCACGCCAAAAACAGCGCACTGATTGCCTATCGCTGTCTAAGGCAATTATGAACGATCGCGGACAAAGACATAGTTGGTGTCATCCGACAGAGCCTCAACAAAGCCATAGCCATCCTCACGAAACGCATGCAGGTCAACGGGGGCCTCAATACGGTTTTGAATAATATAACGCGCCATGGCGCCGCGAGCACGTTTAGCGAACAAACCAATAGTCTTTGGCTCACCGCCCTTAATGTCCTTGAAATGACACGTTATAAACGCGCCTGTAAGCCCCTTCGGCTTCACTGCCTTGATATACTCATTTGACGCCAAAGAAATCACGCTCTGATCCTTGTGCCCTTTAACCGCGTCATTACAAGCGTGCGTCAACGCATCGCCCCAAAAATCATACAGATCCTCACCGCGATCATTCTTAAGCTTTGTGCCCATTTCCAAACGATAAGCCTGCATCAAATCCAAAGGCCGCAACAAACCATACAAACCAGACAAAATGCCCAAATGATCTTGCGCATAATCCAAATCGTCCGCGCTCAGACTGTCCGCATCCAGCCCCACATATGTATCGCCCTTAAACGCCAAAACGGCTGGACGGGCGTTGTCTTCAGTAAAAGGAAACGAAAAACGCTTGTAACGGTCATGGTTTAAAGAGGCCAAATTATCAGACAGTTTCATCAACGCTTTCAGCTCACCCTGCGACAGCTCTTTCGCCACATCGACAAGGTTTTCCGTGTCATCCAAAAACTGCGGTTGCGTGACCATGCGCACATCCCAATCCGTTTCAAAATCTAACTTTTTAGCAGGGGACACTAGCGCCAACATGACAAACTCCTTTTAGATGCATAATTTGATTTACAATATAGGATAAACCCCATATGAAACAACAGTTTCAAAACATAGCGGCAATAAATTTAATTGACATAACAATAAAACAATTGTATATTCCTGCACACATTAAACGCACATAAATACGGACAGACAATGAGTAAAACCGAAACCATCCTGATGTACCCCCCGACGAACATCGCCATTCGCCCACCAGAGGACGGAAACTACGGTAACCGTAAAGAAGAAGAGTTTTATCAATACTTCATTGACGATTCAAAAGGCTTCCGTAAAAAAGCTGTAAAAGAATGGAAGGGCGCCGTTGATATTTACGAGGCATGGAACATGAATGTCTTTGCGGGCATCCCCACCCCCGGCATGCATGACCAAGTGTTCTCCGCAGACCCCGCTTTCACAATCATTAATCCAGAAAAAAAGCAGCTTATTGTTCTTAAAAGCCACTTCACAAATGCAGCCAGAACCCCAGAAATCGAGCCCTTTATGCAGCTGCTCAAACAAGCACAAGAACAAGGCATAATTGATCGAGACCTTGAAATTGTAGAGTATCAAATGCTCAATAATTTTGAAGGCACAGGCGACTGCTATTACGATCATTATCGCGACATCATCATCGCAGGCTACACCACAGATCCCGACCCTAATAATCCCGCAAAAGGACGCTCATCGATTGATGCACATCCCGAAGTTGAAATGCATACAGGCATAGAGGTTTTAAGCTTAGAAATAAAAGAACCGTACTTCCACATCGACACCTGCCTTGTACCTTTGCCGACAGGTCACATGCTAATATATAAAGACGGCATGACCGATGAAGCTTATGAAACCCTCATAAAAAAAGCTTTCATTGATTACGGTTTAGACCCTGATGAATACCTCATAGAAGTGTCTGAAAATGACGCCCTCAACAATTTTGTAACCAACCTGCAATGTGTCGGCAACAAAATCCTCATGCCACAATTTGGCGAGGACGTACCAAAAGTAGAACAATCGCTTCTCAATAAGCTTAAAGACATTGGCTATGACGTTACTGTCCACAATTACGGTCACATGATCCGTGTTGGTGGCGCCATGCATTGCACCAGCCATCATCTCGCGACACGTACTGTGGGCGGCCTTATGAACGCCAACAGCCAGAATAAAGTAATGGAACCGGTGCTTTAACGCCCAACAGAATGATAATCAAAGTCGCCCATCTCGTCTTGCTTATACACATTACGAAGATCGACAATCACTTTGCCCGTCATCTCATTGCTCAGACGCTTAAGGTCAAGTGCGCGAAATTCATTCCACTCGGTCAAGATCACCAAAATGTCGGCATCTTTGGCCGATTCATACGCGCCCTCGCACCAAGTCACATCATCAATCAAAGGCTTTGCGGCCTCCATCGCGGCAGGGTCATACGCCTTCACGCTTGCGCCTGACTGTTGTAAAATCGGGACAATCGTCAAGGATGGCGCATCGCGCATATCATCCGTATTCGGCTTAAACGCCACGCCCAAAACACCAATCGTCTTGCCGCGCACATCACCGCCCGCCGCTTTGATGACCTTATCCGCCATCCGCGACTTACGGTCTTCGTTAACAGACACAACCGTCTCTACAATGCGCTGCGGCGCGCCATGCTTCTGTCCCGCACGCGTCAGCGCCAAGGTGTCCTTAGGAAAGCATGAGCCACCATAACCTGGGCCAGCATGCAAGAATTTAGAACCAATACGGCCATCAAGCCCGATCCCATTCGCCACTTCCTGCACATCCGCATCCACTTCCTCACACAGATCCGCGATCTCGTTGATGAAGGTGATTTTGGTCGCCAAGAACGCGTTGCCCGCATACTTAATCAATTCCGCCGTCTGGCGCTTGGTAAACAAGATCGGTGTTTTGTTGATAAACAACGGACGATACACGCCGCGCATAACCTCTTGCGCGCGCTCAGACGCCGTGCCGACAACAACGCGATCAGGATGCATAAAGTCATCAATCGCCGCGCCTTCGCGCAAAAACTCAGGATTAGACGCCACATCAAAATCAGCATCAGGGTTTTCTGCACGGATAATGTCTTCAACCTCCTGCGCTGTGCCGACAGGCACTGTCGATTTGTTCACAACAACCGTGTAGCCCTCAAGGTTTTGCGCAATTTCACGCGCCGCGCCATGCACATAAGACAAATCCGCATCACGGCAATAACGACGCGATGGCGTCCCCACCGCAATAAACACGGCATCTGAGCCTTTAACAGCTTTCTCAATATCGGTTGTAAATTCTATACGGCCCGATTCAATCTGGCGCTGTAATAATGCGTCCAAACCTGGCTCATAAATCGGCACGTCGCCTTTTTTCAAACGCTCAACCTTGTCCGCATCCTTATCAACACAAACAACCGTGTGCCCGAACTCTGCAAAACAAACACCAGAAACTAGACCAACATAGCCTGTACCAACCATTCCAATACGCATAAAAACCTCTTCTCTTTTACAATGTGCTTATGTAGCACCTTTACGATTTAACACAACCAATATTGTTTTAATAACAATTACAATATCACCCCAATAAGACCAATTGCTGATATAGCAACAGTCCCAACTTGTCCCCCGTCAGCACATGTTGGATGGTTAGTGTATAAAATTTGTGCACTTAGAAACAGAACAGCTCATCATGAACCAATTTTTGTAAGAAATTACCAAGATAATGTTGATAGAGTTCACGAATTAATTAGTAGGCTCTATCGGGTTATCCTGATGGAAAACAAAGATCAGATCTTAACAGAAATATGCGCGGGCATTAAGCTTTGCGACAGAAACCGAATTAGTGCAAAAAGAGCTCGAATAAAGTACTAAATACTATTTTGATATAAAATAACGTCCAAGTCTTTAATTGGGGTCTCTCTCCAATTCTGAGGCATGTTGTCCTGCAAGACTTCCTCAAGTGCAAGAGAGAGGTGGACGAAGGATAGAGAGTCGGCGTCAAGATCGTCGAAACAGTCTTCTGGCTTAATGTCATTTCGCTCTAGGGCATCGCAATAAAGCTCTAATATACTATTCCATTGGCGATTATCGATTTCCAAAATTTCCAAAATCTTGTTAATAATACGCTTGATGGGGCCTTGTTTAAGCTTGGGATGGGCACCAGTCTCTAATATGGTTTTGTAATCATACTTACCGGTAACCATAAGCGGAATGTTCTCGTAATAGCCGATTTCAAAAATAGATTCAGGTAATTTATAAGCCCGAGACAAGAGCAAGCGCAGATCATCAAAGTTTCTATCTTCAGTGGACGAGACAATAACTATTATTTGACTGTCCGTTCCTGTGACCGCGCTAACAGAATAGGATTCCTTAACTTTGCTTTGCACATCATCTAAATTTATGCGCAGCCCAAACGGCTTAACAAAGCGCTTGGTTCGGCCCGTGATGTAGTACAGGCCCGCTTCATTAAAGCAGGCGATGTCGCCAGTTTTAAGAAAATCGGGTGTTTCATCACTGGATAGGTCATCGGGGCACTCCGCATAGCCCATCATGACATTTGGCCCTTGATAGCAAAGCTCACCTTCAATGTGGGGGGCTGTTATCGTGCCTTCAGACGCGTCGACGAGAAACAATTTTCCGCCAGGTACGGCCTTACCAATCGTATCGGGGTAGTCTTGGGTCATCTCTGCGGGCAGGTATGATATGCGGGGGGCGGCTTCTGTTTGTCCATACATAACGATGAACTTTGCGCCTGTGCTTTTGAAGTCTGCGGCCATTCTTAGGACAAGGTCTTTCGCCAGCTTGCCGCCTGCTTGTGTTGCATATTTGATGCTTGGGTATTCTTTGATGTTGAAATTGTTATGTAGAAGGCTTTCATAATTGTGAGGGACACCCACAAAACTGGTCGCTTTATAGTGATTTACTTGCGCCCAGAATTCTTCGCTTATGATGTTTGACTTGGTCAGGATGACGGCCGCGCCAGCATGCAGGTGCGAGTTTAAGATTGAAATGCCGTAGGAATAGTGCAGCTTTAAGTGGCACATGCCGCGATCATCTTGCGTTAAGCCTAAGTAATCAGAAATTGAGCTGGCATTCGATTGTATGTTTTCTGCACTCAATTTCACGAATTTAGGCGTGCCTGTCGATCCAGACGTGGAGAGGAGAAGGGCAAGGTCACTGTGTAAGTTTAAAAGCGTGTCGTTGTTAACGTTTATCGTGCCATCATGGTCAATGATTATATTGGGCTTATAAATATCTATCAGTGTTTTAGATTTGGCATCTTGTACATTATCGAGGAGGTACACGACATTGCCACCTTCAAGGGCGGCTATGTAATTCACAACGGTGTGAATGTTGTTTTCAGCGGCTATAAATATTAATTTACGCTCACTACCAAATTCACGAACACGCTGATCGACGAGCTGTTTTAATTCGGCGTATGTTGTTGACACACTGGTATCCGCGTCATGGATCGCGATGTTGTCTTTAAACGTGTCTGATATTTTAAAAAACATAATGGTCTAAATACTCTTTTTAGGGGGGGCGGATTTTAATAAAATAAAGCGGTTGAAGTATGGGGATACGATTAAAGCCCCGATCAAACACGCTAACGTTACGAATATGGCGAGAACAATGATCGTGAATTGGTCGATCACTGTATTTTCAAACGATATAAGCATATTCATGACCTTAATCGGATATATGTGCGTACAAAAGATAAGGATTGTATTGGCCGCAAGCATGCTCATTATTTTTAAGGGCGGAAGCATGTTGGATACAATATAAATCATCGCCATTCCGGCTATCCCAGCTGCCAGAGATAAGAGGGGAACGTGTCCGAAATCGGCCCTGTTGATGTTGGTGCCACCATTATAGATGGGGATGGCAATGATCGCCGTTAAGCACGCGATAAGAAGCGGGTATTTGTAGAGGGAATAGCTTTTGTTGTGCGTGATTTTGTTTTCAAATTTCTTAAACACAGAGCCCAAAAAGAGAAAAAACACCCCAATACCAGCCACGTCGATGGCCCAGGGCAGCCTCATGCCATGATAGAACAATGCAAACATCAAAATTGCGGCCACCATCGTTAATTTTATGGCGAGCCTTTGCCGAAATACTATAAATGAAATGCCAAGAACGCTTATCAGAAAGGGCAGATACCACAGAGGCCCATTATGATGCATAAACAATCTGTCTGCGCCCTGAACGCCATATATTATGCCCGCTATTGGCTGTAGCATAACGGATAATGGCTCACCGTTGGCGTCAGCAGCGTACCAAGGGGCAAGAGCGAGCACGCTGAAGAGAGCGTATACAAGGACATAGGGGATAATGCCTTTTTTGAAAAATTGGGCAGGCGTTTTTTGCATTAGACGTTCGCTGAAGTATCCTGTCATAAACAAGAAAGCAGGAATGTGAAATGCGTATATTGCTTCTTTTATTATCGGGCTCAGACCAGAAAAATGCCCCAAAACGACTAAAAAAATGCAAATTGCTTTTGCGTTATCTACCCAAGTTATACGTGTCATATTAAGCTCCTATTAGGTTTTTACTTTTACTTCCAAGAAGTAATTTGAGTACAAGGTAAGCGGCAATAGAGCTGATAATAATATAAGCGAATGCTGCCAATACGGTAATTGGGCCTACAGATTCGACCTCCCAATATCTAAACGCAAAACGCGCCAATCCGGTGAAATAGCCATGAATGAAAAACAAGTAAAAGCTGAGGCGTGCGAAGAGGTCTAAGGTCGTTATTTTGAAGTTCAATTTAGTGTAAATAAAACCCATGCTCACAATCGTTAATACGAGTTTTGCAACGAGGTCTATAGACGAATTCTCAAGAAAGACGTCGGCATAATACATCATACCGGCCATCAACGCAGGCAGTAACCAGATACAATAAGGCGCTATTTTCGTATAGAGGATCTTATGCCGTGCTAACAGCATACCAAGCACATAGGCAGGTAGAAAAAACGCAACAGACTGAAAAACATTCTCGTTAAATTCAGGGCGGCCAAAATACATCGCGATGGGCAGGGCGAGAGCGAACAAACAGGGCAATAGTTTTAGTTTATTGGCGAACGCAAAGAGCGGGCTTACCAGATAGAGGATCGCAACCATTGGAACAAACCAAAGTGGGCCCACATGCGCCCCTGTGACTGTCAAGTAAAGGGATTTTTTTATATAGCTGAGGGAGCGAAACCATTCCATATCAATCCAATAATGAGTTGTTTTTATGTTCAACACATAGATTAGTATTGCTGGAATAGAGATGAATAAGTACGGGCAAATAACATACATAAACTTATTCTTGAGAAAGGCCCTGTAAGTATAAGACGATAGAAGGAGGTAGAAGAAGTATCCGGCAAGAACAACAAAGATAACCGTACAGTTCTCAAGAAACACCTCCAATATTTTAAAGGAGGGGCTGAGGGTATCTCTCTCAAAAACGGCAATAGAATGTGACAGGAGCACCATTAAGATGGCGATCCCTCTAAAGTTATTTATAAATTGCATTCCAGCCATATTGTGCCTCAACCCTTAATTTTGGACGTGTATGTGAAAGCCAAAATCATAAGCATGATTATTCCAAATACGCAGTCCCCTATTGCGGCACCCCATAGTCCATAATGGAGAATACACAGAAATGAAACAGGCAAGGAAAGAGCAAGTGTCGCAATCATTCCAAACATCATGGACTTGTCTTCATGCCGAGCATACAAGCTATAGAATGCGACGGTCGCTAACACCCGTATGAGACCACCTAAAAGCATGAGGTAAAAAATCGGTAATGACGTCATTGCTTCCGGTTTATCCATCAGCATAAAGAGGTATGGCGCACCAAGAGCCAAAAGAACACCCATGAGCACGACAAATAGAGTCGATTGCTTGTAAAGGGATAGAACCTGAAGGTGATAGGCTTTTTTGTCGTGGCGTTTCTCGATCATAGAGGGGTATGCCGTTTGCACGAAACCCGTTGTTGCCAAGATGTAAATTGCATTAATGACAGTCCAATACAGCGTATAGAGGCCAGTGTCATCAATGGATAAGAACGCACCAGTAGTGAACCTGTTGAGGTAGGATAGCAGGACAATAATTAAGAATGAGGCGTATATTAAAGCCGATGAGCCTGCATATTTCTTAATCCAAGAGCGTGGAATATGCACCGCGTCTTTGAAGAACTGTTTCCAATCGTATATATATGCAGCAAGCCAGATAAAACCTAACACAACAGAGAGCACCTCACCAATCGCCCAGACCACCAAGACATCGGCGATATTGCGGTGTTCGGGCATGAATAGAATGGCGGCGGACATTGGAACGGCCCAGCCGGCGGTGCGAATAAACAGCAGTATATTGCCCTTAATGGCTTTTTTTATCGAAATAAAGAAGCATGTTAATTCTTGGGACGCATGTTCGAAAATTATAATGGTGATACATGCCCAGGATGCAATAATCGCGACCGTTTCCGTGTCTTGCAATGAAGACGTCTTAATAATCAAAAACAGTAGCACGGTCAGAATATAGGTGTAGGAGAGCACGCCCCATAATCGAGCGATGAATTCTTGGCGCTTTTCCCTCGATGCATCAAGCAGATGCCTGTTTAAGTTAAAGCCTAGCCCCCAACCCGCTAATTGGGCATATACGAGGCTAATCGCAACCAATAGGCCATAAATCCCGATATCATAAAATGTGAGGTACCGGCCCATGAGTATGAGCAATACAAACTTGATTGCCAAAGAGCTGGCCCGCAAGCCCACTAAAAACAACTTGGGTAACAGCGCCATAAACGCTTTATTTTGTAGGGTTGCACTTAACATTGGATGATCAATTCATAGCCATTCATCTTTGCATCAGCCCTTGATGCATTCGAATACATCGTCATAGATACCATTGGGTGGTTTAGCAATAGATACTTCCCCTGACAGAGAATATTTTGCATTTACAGAAGGCGCGACCAATTTAGTGTTCTGTTTAGAAATGCTCCATGTGACTATCTTCTCATTATTTCCATCGCCATAAATCAAAACATAGTCATCATCTGAACAGTTTGTGGGGTGAGCACGCTTTTTATAGTGGTATCCTTTAAGGGCAGATAGAACCTCTTTAAAGCGATAGTAGAGCGGCTTTTCTTTGCCGTCTTTTGTTAAAAGGCCAAAATTATGCTCTCTTTCATTTGGTTTGGTCCCGCTATCCCGCCATTCATATATGTTTGTAAATTTAATGCCATGCATTTGATTTAAGAAATACATTCTGACGGCGCGGTTGGCTTGGGATACGGCATCGCGGCTTTTGGATGGGCCATAATTTGAGTAGCCCACTTCATCAACTCCGATTGGTGGCGGTTGCCCATTCGTGTAGGCGCGCAGAACGGTGCGTATCTTAGAATAGTCTTGATACACGGTTTCTGGATCACCGGGTCTGTACGGGTGAAAGGTCATGTAATCAATGCAATCAAACAGGTTGTTTTTATTGAGCATTGTTTCAATGAACTCAAAGTTGGGATGCTTGTAGTGTCTGTATTGTGGAAAGCCAGGGCCAGCGATGATCGCGTCAGGTTGAACTTTTTTTACGGCCTGACATGTTTTCATGAAAAGGTCCGAGAATGTCTCTGGGTTTGGTTTGGGAGGGTGAAAAAGCCTCAATGTTGGTTCATTCCATATCAACCACGTAAACATGTCGTGAGTATATAGGGTACTGAACTTATCAACGGTGTTCGCCACAAATTTACTAAAGGCGTCAATAGCTTCTGGGGTCGCGGGGGCATCTAAAAGGCGTCGTGCCTGCATCATTCCAGGTATGAAAACATCGTGCCACGGCCCCGTATAGAGCGGATTGCCGCTTGAAAAAAGAACCATCATTTTCAAATCGCGCTTAGCCATCTCTCGCACTAATTTTTCATGCGTCAGGGGCTGCGATGAATATTTATTCCAAGGCGGGGCGGTTTTAGTGCGAATGGATTGATCGTACCGGTATACGCCTTTCTGCTTTTCGACAACCCGCCACGCCATGCCTATGCGGATGCCAGCGAACCCAGCCTCTTTAATTAAATCCAAATCCTTTTCAGTCACCGTTCTTGTTTTTAGCTGGATGTATAGATCTTCACCAACATTGTCGGCAGCCATTGCCGTTTTTAAATTGCAAAATAAAAACAGCAGGCCTAACGACAACAAGACAAGGTTTTGGGGGCGGATGTATGTGTTCATTTATAGTTTCTTTATGAGGGGCATGGTTTCAGGCTTCTCTGAAAGTGCATTGCTTTCAAACACTTTGAAAGCAGCAAGAAGCAGGGGGAAAACGGAAGAAAAGTGCCTGTAATAGCTTCCAAGGTCTGGTTCAAAAATCCAGAGTACAACTAAATGGGCGATGAAAAGTTTCGTCATTATTTGCGTTTTCATGTCAACGCATTGCAGCCCACTCCTAATGATTGCACCATAGATAAGGACATTCAAAAATAACAGAATTTCCTTTATTCCAAAAAAGTTGAAGAAGGGGAAATGCAATATACAAAAGGCATAAATATAGTTTCCGATGAATGCGAGTGCGGAGACGGGTTCAAACGGATTGGTGAAATACGTTCTGATCGCCGTGATGCCATAGACCTCTGTTAATTTAGCCCCAAAATCGCGAGAGCCCTGTAATTTGTGAAAGATTTCACCCGGTATGAAAAACAATCCGATAAAGAACACAGCCGCAAAAAAGACAATCACGCCTTTGTTCATATATTTCATCGAGACTAAACACAGCCATGCGGCGGCGATAAGAAGGAAATAGCTTCGAATTTGAGCTCCATACAGAAGATATAAAAGCGCTATGAATCCCAGAAACAGTGGTATTGGTTTGATGTGACGGCTCGCGAAGAAAACAGAAAGAGAGAGCAGTAAAACTATAGTTTCTTTTGACGGAACTAGCACATTCAACATGAGAAACGGCATTAAAATGATCGGGCTAAAGATAAGCCCACGCCGTGTTTTGATCGTTTTAAACACGAGTATTATGCAGGTTATCGCTATGGACATTACTAAAAATTCTTGTGCCCATGAGGGTAGGAGACCAAGCAGGCGGGCACTCGCAGCAAAAGAGCCACCCTTGTCGCTGCCTGCTTGGCTAAACATTTTTTCTGAATCGACGAACCATTTTCCCGGCAGATAAGAAATCAGTACAAACTTAATAAAAAGATATGATGCAATGAAGCCCAAGCAGCCCGTTACGCGCATGAATATTGACGTAGGTCTGAGAAAGAAAGAGGTTTCGTTTTCTTTGGGGATGCTTAATATTTTATCATTATCTTTCAAAAGCATCGTTCAGCACTCTTCGTAAATTGAAATGATTTTCTGTGCCATTAAGGGAGAGATAAAGTTCTCTGTAAACACCTTATGGCCTTTCTGTCCCATCGTATCGAGGGTTTTTTTATCAAGCCCTCCAATAATTTCCTGTAGAGCCGTCACGTTTTCTTTTTCGAATAAATACCCTGTTTCTTGATCTATGACGATATCTTGTAGGCCGCCCACTTTCGCCGCTATCACCGCTTTCGAAACACGCGTAGCCTCAATGGCGACCAAGCCAAACCCCTCCCATCGCGATGGAACAACAATAGCGTCTGCGGCCGCCATATAAGCAGAAACCTCAGCGCTTGTTTTCCAACCTAAATACTCAACATACGTATCGCTGGTAGACACAACAGGGCTTTGGTCATTCACGGCCTCGCCAATAACCTTCAGCGATATTGTGCCTTCAAATTTAGAAACGGCTTCAAGCAAGACATCCAAGCCCTTTTGTCTATCAAATCGCCCAACAAATAACAATTTAATGCGTGCATCATCCCATGTAATTGTAGATGCAGCGGGCGGGGTTTGAGAAATACCATTATGCACAGTCACAATTTTACCCGCATTCAAACCCATTTCAACGGCTTGTGTACGTTCCCAATTAGAGATGGCGATGATTTTATGTGTGATCAATGACAGTGATTTTTCGACGAATATGATCAGGCTCTTTTTGACACGAGATTGCGCCATATCGGTTGCCCACCCATGCGGGCAATAGACCACAGGTTTGCGCAAAACAAAGCAAATTGGGCGCACGATCACCCCAGCAAATGTTGAATGAATATGCACGATGTCAGGTTTAAAATCTAAGATGGCGCGAAACGACGTTACGCCGAGGAACAGCAAACCCAGAAGGCGGCTCTTGCGCTTAAAGTATAGGGGCGTGTTGCCCTCTATGACCTGCAGTTCACCGGCGTGAACATCTGGTAGAATCGTGCGGCATATCAAATCATTTTGTGTGTCAGTGATCAGTGGCAGAAGTTCATTTAGATAGGTCGCGATGCCGCCCTTCACTGTTTCACATACGTGTAATACTTTCATTTTTGCTCGCCTTATTGAGGAATGAATTTTTGAATGGTTGGGTAGCTGGCCTTCGCAAATTCTTGAATGAGGGCATCCTTTTTCTCAATGGATTGCCCCTGATCTACTGATGCAGTCAGGCGGATTAATCCGCCATCCGAACGATTTTTTACGATGGAATCAATCAAGAGGTAAGCCTTCGCCCCATATTGATCGCTAATGATCCGCCCACGTTGAGAGAACCAATAATACACCAACATGGATTGGGTGCCTTTTTCAATGCGCAATCGCGTCGCTTGAATGGTCATGCCACCAACATCCAAGCCAATTAAGCCTTGTTCCGCAATTTCCCAACCACCAGCGGGGATACAGTTGGCGGGTGAGTGAAGTGACACGCCGATGCCCTGCTTATTATAATAAGCCAAATACAGCTCAACCCCCGTGCCGTTACCATCTTTAGAATAGGTGCTGGTTACATAGTCGGTCAGTTTGAGAGTTTGCAATATGTCCATACTCAAGAAGGATGGCACGCCCTTCCATTCACCGATCGTGTCAGGGAAGTTAGAGAATGAGTTGTGTGAAGGTATGATTTGTTTGCGATTTTGTATGGCACCTGATAGCTGCAGAGTGCTCAATATAATACAGGTGATTACAGTAAATATGATGCAAGCGTTCAATTTTGGGGCCGAAATGGACAGTTTCTGATCGGGTATGGTCATATAATCCCAGTTAAACGTGCCTTTAGTCTTTCCTATTTTGGTGATGATCCACACTTCGGCTAACAGCACCACAAGACAGACCAAAAACACGCTCCAGCCCTGTAGGTCGTGCAAGGTACCCTCGGCCATGGATGGGCCTTGCCAATTCACTAGCAGGCCGACCCATGCTATGCGCGCCGAATTCATCAAAATCGTAATGGGGATCGCAGATAAAAAGATAACGACCTTCTTCCACATTCTGTCTTTCAAGTAAAAGGCGACGAGAAAGCTGAAACTCATTAAGGGGAACAGGTAGCTTAGGCCGCTGCAGGCCTCGACTACCTGTAGCTTGTGATAGCCCAGATCAATGATGTTGCCTTCTTGGAAAACCGATAGCCCCATTAATTGAAGCATTTGAACGCCAATATTAGATGACAATAATTGCAGCTTTGCTGACATCATTACTTCAATCAATCGCGGCAAGGGGATGCAGAACACAAGATAGATCAGTGGCACCGATAATTTACGTACGATGTTTGTTCCTAAAAAAGAGAGCAATAGCCCCGTAATACCGAACAAAAACCCGTAATGTGCTAAGGGCTCGAACGCCGATAAATTGGCAACAAATAGGAGCGCGAAGCTCATAATCAATGCCGCTATGCCCAGCAGAGATGGCTTAGCTTTATAAGCTTTGCATTCTGTGAGTTTGTGCCACGCTATAAGCAAGGCTACAAATGGGATAATATATCCGTGACTGTATTCTTCCGTATTCCACGCTTGAAGGATGCTGAACGCATAGGGCCAAAAATTGATAATGATTAAAACTAAACAACACGTCAAAAGTGAATACGCGGTAACACTATTTTTTATATTTGTGTTTGACGTCACTTTATAAACTTTCTATTTATAAGAGGCACTATAAGCTAACTTAATGTGTCATAGTTATCATAGTCATGGTTTGCATGCATTGTTTAATCAAATCCATTATCAGTATGGATTTCAATTTTAACTGATGCCGCAATTTACTGTATAAAAAAATAAACTTTTCTAAGCGTTGAAGCGGGTTAACAAGTCTAGGCTCCTTCTACATTGCTTTCGATTCTAAGGAGTTTTTAGCTAGGACATGGCACAGTTACTATCTAATAGCTTGGAAAGCAATTGAAATTGTATAATTACAATCACAGAACCTATTTTTAAATAGGTTCTGTCGCAAAATTTAACTTGGCTCAAAAATCCCCGCAACACGCAAAATATAGATACTCGCCAGATCCTAGCTCTTTATAGCTTTATATAAAGGCTTTTTAGTCATCAATGTTAATCCCGAATCTCTTCGATCTGCTCTTCTAGGCAGGACGTAAAGCCATGGTATCCAGTTTTATTAAACACATTCACTCCGAGGTCAGATTTCAGAATGTAGACAAACAGCCCAACGGGTATGGCCGTTATCAGATAGAGTGCTAGAAGTGATATTCCGATCAATATTTTGACAATAATTTTTTGCATGAAGTGCCCTGTTTAATGCGCTTGTCTTTAAGATTTTAGGCGGCTAGATTACAATGGGATTGCGATATTGTATTTTTTTCAATCATGAGTAACAGTGCCATTTAGTCTGAAATGGTATTGAATGGATAAAAGTAACAGAAATACATTGAATTTACAACGCAACAGACTGAAGGCCTTCGAAGGTATTATTACCGCTTTAGGCTATAGCTTAATGTTTTAGTTGCCTTTTACGGTCTTGCTTTTGTTATGTTGGCTCAGTTATTAGAATAAATGGCTTGTTACCACTTACCTAACATTCAGCGTCTCAATACCCATTTATGATGCACCCTTGCTGTTTAGTACAACTAAAGCGGTTTTGATGATAATAACGATATCCCCCCAATGAGACCAGTTGCGGATGTACCAGCGATCCCAGACGATGCGGCGATTGAAGCTGGTTTCGCTGCGGCCGCTGACTTGCCAGAGACCGGTTATGCCGGGTTTAACGGAGGCGTAGTCTTTGATGGGCGAGCCGTAGAGCTCTATTTCCTTAGGCAGGATTGGGCGCGGGCCGACGATACTCATATCGCCGATAAGCACATTCCAGAGTTGGGGCAGTTCATCGATGCTGGTTTTGCGGATGAATTTTGTGATTTTTGTTTTGACGCGCGGATCATCAGGCAACTTTTGATAGCGATCCCAATAGACTTTTTTATCAGGATTTTCCGCTAAATATGTCTCAAGCAAATGGTCGGAGTCGGTTTCCATTGTTCTGAATTTCCAGCAGCGGAAGGTTTTTTGGTCTTTGCCGACGCGGCTGCCGCTGTAGAACACGGCTTCTTCGGGGCATTCTTTTTTGAGGCGGCATGCAATGATCACAAGCGGAATAGCGAGCAGTAGCAGCCCCATGGCGGCGGCGAAAATGTCGAAGGCACGTTTGGTTGCTCTTTGCGCCCAAGAGAGCTTGTAGCGCTTGGTTTCGATGAACATCACGTCATTGCCGAAGAAATAGAGCGGGTCGGCTTTGTAGAGACTCATTTGTGAGATCATGGGCACGAGAGAATATTGAACATCTTCGTTGTTGAGCAAGCGCAGGAGATTGTCGCGGTCTTCGGCGCGGAAGGTTTCCATGGATATGATATAGTGATAGTTCAGGTTTTGTGTGATGAAGTCTGCATAATTCTCGCGGCCATTTTGCAGCTTAATGTTTTTAAAGATTGGCGGGGCTTCATCTTTTTGGAACTTGCGATCGGCATCGCCGCGCATCAGGATATATTGCGGGTCATAGCCAACGCTGAGGTCGCTGCTGAGGGCATAGAGTATGTCGGTTACGGTGCGGTCATCGGCAATGATGACGACGGGAATTTTCCATGCAGCCACTTTGGTTTTGAGCACATAGAGGATGTAGCGATCCAATACGATTGAGGCAAACGCAAACAGCCAGAACATCACAGGAAAGAGCGACACGTGACCGTAGTTGATTGTGCTGCGGGCAATAAGGTCAACGGCCAGCATGGCGGTGATGATTTTCACGACAGAGAGTATTTGGTTCCACCATGGTTCTCGTTTGGTGTAGTGGCCGATTACGGTGAACATAATGACAGCGCATGCGCTCAAAACGCAGGTGATCATATTGTTTTGGTAGTGCCCGGAAAGTGTGGCGAAGGCAGGGTTGCTAAACTGTGCAATGAAAAAGAGCGCCAGAGCGTACGACATAAAGAGCGCCGCGGCGTCAAGAAGCACAGACACTGCCTTAATGGCCAAAACCGGGGGAGTGTTTTTGGTGTTCATGGGGGGATGCCTTAATGTTCTAAGCCGTGTTCAGTACAAAACCGACCACTTTGGAATCGTCGAGAATTTCCAAACTGCGTTTAATTTCTTCTGTCGTGGTGACGCCTTCTTTGGCCACCAACAAGAACGCATCAACGTGAGAGACGAAGACCAAGGGGTCGTCTTGGTCAAGCAGCGGCGGCATATCATAGATGATGAGACGATCGTCATAGCGCGCCTTAAGTTCGTTCGCCAATTTTTGCATTTGTGGCGTGCCGAGGCTTTCGGACGAGCAATCAATAGGGTTGCCCGCAGGGAAAACGCGGATGCGTTCGAACGGCAAGCGCACGAGACAATCTTGCACAGAGGCGTTGCCCGCGATGTAATCAGTCAGGCCAATTTTGGCGTCGACGCCGAGATACTTAGCCAGTGAGGGGTCGCGCAGATCAAGATCCACGAGCAGCACAGTGCGCTTGAGATCCTGAGCGATGCTGACCGCGAGGTTGGCGGCGGTTGTGGTTTTACCGTCGCCGTAGCGGGGGCTGCTGATGGCGAGGGTTTTGAAGTTGTTTTTCTCCATCGTGCGCAGGATTTGCGTTCTAAGGAAACGGAAGGTGTCGGCTGCCTTGCTTTTTGTACGGTGAGCGACGATGTGGTTTTGGTCGAGGATTTTTTCGAAATCGGAGAGTTTCTTTTTCTCTTTTTCCAGCGTTGTTGTGTCCAGACCGAACCGTTCAGGATCAAGTTTCAGGAACTTGGCTTTTTGCGCCAGCGCGGTGGCGGTTTGTTTGAGTAGTTCTGGGTTTATGTTAAACATTTTGCGTTCTCTTCGTTCGTCTCTCGTCATATTTTTGTCTGTGCTCATTTTATGACACAATGAATATAAGCAGCATAATCAGCACCACGATCGCCGCGGCGGGCAGGAATTGCAGCGCGGTTTGTGCGAGGGTTCTGAGCCTGATTTTATCATTCAAGCTGCTGAGGTTTTTCACCGTCACTAAGGGCGGTACGCCGATAATGCTTTCCAAATGCTTTGGCCCGACAACGGTACCAGACAGGATTTGCAAACCAAGAACGGTGCCGACCGCGGCCATAAAGGAGAAGACTAGCCCCGCAGCCAAGATTAGCTTTTTAGACGGGTTAGTGCCCAGCGGTAGTTCAGGCGGGTTAATCACGGCCAGCCTGTGACCGGAGTGACCTTCTTCGATCGTTTTGTTCATGTCAGAGGAGAGCTTTTTGGCCGTTAGCTCTCTGTAGAGCAGCATTAGGTTTTCGTAGTCACGCGCGAGGGCGGCGAATATTTGTTCGCTGACGGGGTTGGCGGTGATGGCTTTTTTGAATTCCAGCTGGTTGGTTTTGATTTCATCACGTTGCGCGGTCAGGGCGACTTGTTGTTGTTCCGCCGTTTGCAATTGCGCCACGATGTTGAGGTAGGCGGGGTTGTCCGCGTCGGTTTTGATGTTGGCGCGGCTGTCATGCTCCATTGCGGTATCCAGTTGCGCGCTGAGTTCTTTGCGTTGGTTTTTGAGGGACACAACGTCGGGGTGATCTGCGCCATAGGTGTCTTGCTTGGTTTTGATCTGTGTGTCCGCATTGGCGATTTTAGCCTTGATGCGGGCCGTGTTGCTTTGCGGGCCTAATGTTTTTTCAAGCGCCTTTATTTGGCGGGATGTTTTCAGCACATCAGGGTGGCGCGGGCCGTATTTAGAACTGAGCGTTGCGTATTGTGATTTGAGTACACGCAGCTGTATGGAGGGGGTGGTAAGGACTTCGCCGCTTTGGTCCAGTACCAGCGCATAGGGCTCTGTCTGGGTAAGCTGTGCGCGCAGGGCGCCGATTAAGCCGAGGTTACCAATCAGTTCGGTTTCAATAGACAAAAGACGGGATGTTGTTGTGATGGAAGCTTGTTGGTTAAAGGCCAGCGCGTCAGGACGAATATTGCCGTTTTCAGCGTGGAATTCTGCGATTTTGCGCTCTTGCTCTTCCAGCGATTCTTCAACGATAGCGATTTGTGCTTCGAGGAAGGTGGAGGTTTGTTGAGCGGTTTTGCGGCGATCTTTGAGGTCTTGGTCCAAAAAGCGTGTCACAAGTTCGTTCACGGTTTTCTGGGACTTTAGAGGTTCGGAATATTCAAAGCTGATCACGAACGCGATGGCGGATAGCTGCATCGCAGTGGCCTTTTGAGCGGACGCAGAGTTGGCCAACGAGGTACTGACGAGGGAGACGTTGATTTTTTTACGCATGCCTTGCGCGATATAGGCGATGGGCGTTTGTTTGCGCTGTTTGGGGTAGAGATCAAGCTTGGCGATGATTTCGGCCAAGGATGCGGTGGAGAACACCGTTTGCTTTAAACGACTGATTTTCAGGTCGGCCAATGCTTCGGCGGAATACATGGCGCCGCTGGATGTTTTGAGGGCTTCGAGGGATATTTCGGGGCGCGCCACTTCAACGGTGGCGTAGGCGCGGTATTTCGACCAATTCATTGCGAAGAACAATGATATGAGCGTTAAGCTAACGAAGACGCCGAGGAAGATTAATTTCTGGCGACGGAGAACGGATACATATTCTAGGGGGTTAAAAGATGACATGGTTTTACTGCGTTCCTCGTTACAATTTCACTTCGGTTCTAGCCTGTTTATTAATCAAGCGAATATTCTATCCCAGCCCTTATAACGTTTCTAGTGGCTTGGCCAGCGTTATTTGTGAAGTCTTCGTTTAAATAGCGGTATGAGGTCGAAAATTGTAGTTTTCGTGAAATATCATACGTTGTGGACAATGACCCGCCGTAAGAGCTGTCGAGATTGTCATTTGAAAATTCGGATTGTTCGGCTTTAATATATTTAGCAGACACATTCAGATCCCAGCGCGGGGTGATCGTATATTGGTTGGATAAGCTTGTTGTGATGGTGTCTATTTCTGCGCCATTTGAGAGCGCTTGGCGGGCACGGTCTATGCCCAAAGATGTATTATTCTTGCGCCCCTCATAGGTCAGCTTTGCGGAGTATATGGGGTTTATTTCCCATGAATTGTCATCAATGCCGAAGCCTTCATATTTAGTGCCGAGGAAACCCAGAGAGAATTCAAGAGCCATGTTGGGCCGAAAATAATACTCCCACGACATGAACGGCCCGACGCTGTTCACCTCAATGTCTGAACCGCTTAGGGATGAGTAGTTTTGGTATTGCAGAGCGATGCTGGCTGTGTGGCGCGGTGATATTTGGCGGAACAAAAAGGGAGACAAGGAATAGGTTTGGTAGCTGGTGAGGGTGGTTTCGTCTTCATAGAGGCGCCGCGTCCAGCTGGTGTTGAGGCCAATGCTGCTTAAGGGGGTGTAATTATAGATGACACTTGGGGCGAGCGAGAGTGTTGTGCGGTTTTCGACGCTGGCGTTGTTTGTGCCGCGTGTATCGATGCTGGCGGTGCGGGTGGTGTCGCGGTCGACTTTGCCGGTGAGGTTAAGCAGCCAGCGCTTCATCTTCTTTTGCGCGCGCGTTGTGAAGGCGGCGTCGTTAGAGTTAAAGCCAGACACGTTAAACTGGCTGCGCGTTAGGTCGAGCTGCGCGCTCAAGGATTGCTGCGGTTTTTTGTACGTAAAGATAACGGACGCCGTGGTTTCTGTGCCGATGATTTCGTCTTGGGGGGTGTCATCGCTGCGGGTTAGCGGGTTGGAATCCATGATGGTGACGGCGGACAAGCCGTATGAAAATCCATCACGGGCATGCGCATGTATCGGCGCGTATAATAAAATCAACACCAGCGTAATAAGGGCGCAGAGCGCGCCATGTTGTTGTGTCACGTGCGGCCTTGGAAACATTGTTTAAAACAGTCCTGCGGCCGGTACGATAACAATGTCACCAGGTTTCAAAGAAATGTCAGCATCAAGGTCATGACCGTTTGATAGGCGGCGGAAGGAGAATTTCTTTTTTTCTTTTGTGCCGTCGGCGTTTTTTCTGATGACCAGAATATCGCTTTGATCGGCGAAGGGTGTGAAGCCGCCAACTTGACTGAGTGCTTGGGTGATGGTTGTTTCGGAACTGAGCAAGACATTGCCGGGGATTTGCACTTCGCCCATAACGCTGGCGGTATGTCCGAGGGGGGCTTTGACCGTGACGGTGACGGCAGCTTCTTGGATAAGAGGTCTGAGCTTGCCTACTATTTCACTTTGAAGCTCGGACGGTGTTTTGCCCTTAGCGTTCATGGTGCCAATCAGAGGGAAGGTGAATGCGCCAGATGGAAGGATAACGGTTTCTTGATCCATACCCTCTTCCTTCCATACGGTGATTTGCAGGACATCGCCCGGCAACACCACATATTCAGATTCGCTAGCAAAGGCAGCATTTGTTCCGATGAAGGACAACAAGACAGCAAGAAGAGTTAAACGAAGCATGTGATCACAACCATATAGTTAAAGAATGAGGGATAATATTAGCATCTATTAAGGGATGCAAAGCCCCTCAATATTTATCTACAGTGTAAGCAATTCGACCTTATTAGTAAACAACTTGCTCAAACCCTGCGGGCAATAAAAAAGGCGCTGATAAAAGCGCCTTTTTCAAATCAATGTGTGTCTTGCACTTAAGCAGCAGCAACAGCCATCTTCTTACGTCTGTAAGAGAAGCCCATCAAAGATGCGAGCGCAGCGCCGAGTAGCGGCAAAGCAGCCGGCAAAGGCACAGCCGATACAGAGTATGCAATTGTAAGGTCTTGTGAACCTGTTACAAGGCCAACAAACAAGTCAAGGAAGCTTACTGCGCCTGCTGAATTGTTTTGAATTACGGCCGTCGCTGTGTTGCTTGCGAAGTCCACTTGCGCACTAGCAACAGCAAGAGCCGTTGAAGGTGAGCCGTTTACGAACCCCCCCGCGTTTGAACCTGTTACGTTTGAGCCTGTTGCGAAGCCTGTGAATTGGTCACCGCTGTCATTATATGCATATTCGCCGAAGGCGCCCAATGACCCGAAGTTTAAGTTACCAGAAAAATCATATGTGAACGTGATCATTGAATTGGCAGGCAATGTACCAGAAACTTGGCTGATTACTGTTTGGCCGAAGTGACCAATGTTTCCGATCACACCCGAATCACCAGCAGATACTGTGCCGATGTTGACATTATTACCCGTGAAATCAAAAGCGGACAATGCTGCGTTTGCGCTCTGAGCGCTGAATGCAAGAGAAAGTGCAACGACACCAACTGCTAAAATATTTTTAATTTTCATTTTTCTAAACCTTAATAAGAGTCATAATTATGCGCAGTAGATAGCATGGCGTTTCATGCAAAGCAACATGTTTCAAGGGCTTTCAGGCATTTTTATTGCCAAATACACTGGCCATTTCTGAGCGCATATTATATAGGTCATAGCATCTTCAATGAAAAAGGTTATTGAGCCCGTGAAAAACAGTCTACACACCCCTCTTCTATTTCTGTGCGCCGTATGTTTGCTGTGCACGTCTTGCAAAAACGAGGAAGAGAAGTATGCGCATTACATTCAACGTGGTGACACGCTTTATGAGCAGGCTGATTTTGTGAAGGCGCGGTTAGAATATAAGAATGCGGCCAAGGTTCAGCCGTCATCAGCGCAAGTCATCTACAAGCTGGGGCTGATTGAAGAAGCGGAAGGCAATTATCAGAGTGCGCTGTCAGCGTTTTTAACCGCGGAACAGCAGAGCGAAGAGTTTGAGCCAGTTCTGATCAAGATTGCAGAATTTTTTATTATTGCGCAGCAATATGAGGAGGCGACTAAGCGAATTACAGCTATTTTAGAGATCAACCCAGAGAACGCGCAGGCTTTGGCGTTGCGTGGTTCTATCTTCTTGAAGCAACAAGCGATGCGACAAGCGCGGCGCGATGTGGACGATGCGTTGCGTTTTGATCCGCAGAACACGATTGCGCATTCGGTGTTGTCGGGGATTTACATAGCGCAGGGTCATCCAGACAAAGCGCTGAGCACTCTTAAGAATGCCATCGCGCTGAACCCGCAAGAGCTTTCTTATTATCTCTTAAAAGCCACAATATATAGTGAACAGGACAATGTGGATGCAGTTACAGATGTGTATCAGACGATGTTTGTGCGCTTTCCCGATGAGGTACGCTTTCGGTATGATTTGGCGAACATCTTGGTTAAGTTCTCGCGCCCGCAGGCCGCCAAAGAAGTTTATCAAAGCGCGATTAAAGCATTTCCCGATAATCATGACGCCAAACAGCGCTTCATTGGTTTTGTTGAGGATGAAGAGGGCATAGCGCCTGCGAAACAGGAGATTAAGGATTTCATTGCAACCAACCCTGATGACAAAATTTTTGCGCTATGGTTGGCGGCTTTATATGCGCGCAGCGGAGAGCATACACAAGCGGTGTCGACATTAGAGAGTGTGATTGGCACCAATCTTGATGATTGGGTGGATTTGAGCGCGAAGACGGCGCTGGCAGAATTGCAGTTGAGTCAGGGCGATATTGAGATTGCCAAGAATTTGATCGATATTGTTTTGGATGAAGAGGTCAACAATTTGGATGCGTTGTTCTTGAAGGCTAATTTGGCGTTTATTGAGGGCGACTACCGCAAAGCTATTTCTGATTTTCGTGGGATATTGAGCCAAGATTCCTCTTATTTGAAAGCGTCGCGGATGCTGGCGGAGACGCTGCTTTTGCAAGGGCGTATTGACTTGGCGATTGACCGCTTGATACAGGCGCTTAAAACAAACGCTGGTGACCGCAGCACGTTGGTGCGTTTGGCGCAGCTTTATTCCCTGAGGGGAGAAAGCGAGACGGGGCTGGGCATGTTGGAAAAAATCACGGATCTTAACCCCGATTATGCCGTAGCATGGGAGAGTGTGGCGCGCATTGCGCTTGAGATCGGTGAAGCCAGTACGGCGGCGGATGCAATTGCGCGCCTATTGGAGCTTGAGACAGACAGTTTGATGGCACAGCTTTTACAGGCGCGCCTTGACCAACAGGATGGGAAGACGGGTGTGGCAATTGCGGCACTGAAGGCGATTATTGATCGTAATGTTTCGGCGCCGATTGCAGCGTTTGCATTGTCGACTTTGCTGGAAGTCAGCGAGACCAAAAGCCAACTGAAGGATGTGCAGATGTTTTTGAGCGGGCGCGACGATCACAATTCCGCATCCTTGACGGTATTGGGCGCTATTCAAATGCAGATGGGCGATGAGCAAGCCGCAGAGGTTAGCTTTCGTAATGCAATTGCGCAGCAGCCAAACAGTCAGGACCCATACGTGGCGCTGGCGAATTTGATGGTGAAGCAAACACAAGATTCGGCGGCGATTGCGATTTTGGAAGTGGCCGAAAAGGCGGATGCTTCGGAGATTAAAGCATCGATGATGAAGGCTGGCATCTTGATTAAGCAGGGCGATGTAAACCGCGCTATTGAAATCTATGGCTCTATTTTGGCACGTAATGACAATGTTGATACGGCGGCTAATAATATGGCGCAGTTGATCGCTGATTATAAATATAATGACAGTAATGTACTTGAAAAGGCGCGTTTATCAGCAGAGCGATTTGTGAATTCCAACAACCCTGATTATCTCGACACATTAGGGTGGGTATATTATCGCAGTGATTTGAGCGTGCAGGCGCAGCCATTTTTGGCGAAGGCTGTGGCGTTGTTAGATCCGCCTAAATCGCAAGTGGATTATCATTACGGTGCGGTTTTACTGGAAAATGGCGATTATGAGCAAGCAGAATTTTATTTGCGTAGAGCGACGGAGCTTGTGCATACGCCTTATCATGGTTTGGATGTGGCTAAGGCTTTGTTGGAAGGGTTAAAAATAAATAGCCCTATAGATTGATGAGTCATGTCAGCTTATGATGAATGTCCGATGCTTTGCTAAGTTTAAGAAGCTTAGCAGTAGATGCGTCGATCGATGCTCAAGCCCCCATTCCTGTCACGCTTCTTTTCTGCGCCCTGCTCCGCAAATAAATCCAAGGTAGTATCCTGCGACACTACCCGGCAGCACGGCCAGATTCATCAACTTGGCGCTTATATATTTATTGAAAAGCATAACGTTATACTTTACAGTTTATTTATAAAATATGCTGTACTCTCAAGTCAAAAACAGCTCCTTGATACATACCAGCCCATGACCTTCAGGTAAGTGAAGTCCGTTTGCCAAAGCTGGTTGATTGCCGTTGTTGGCTGATCAAATTTATCCTTCGCCTTCATCACAATCCATGCCGGAGACGTGATGAGATCATGCGCCTTTAAAAGGCGATACACGCTCGCCTCCGAAACAAAATAGCCCGCGCTTTCCGTGAAACGGATAGCAAGTTCTCTGGGCTATAACTCTGGCTCTTCCAAAGCCAGATCAACCAAGTCTTTGCGCTGCGCATCGGGCACCTTATTCCACACAGAAGTTGGCCGAGGCTTTTGATCCGCCAACGCCTCACAACCTCCAGAAAGGAAGCGATCATACCAATTATAGAACGTAGAGCGCGCGATGCCGAGCTTCACACATGTGCGCGAAATGCCAAGAGCACTCTCTTCTAAGATACGAATGATCTCGTATTTTGATGCGGGGGAATATCTCATATACCGTCCTCCCCAGCCAGATGATCGCTTTTTTAAGAAGGCGGTGTTCAAGGATCTCTTTAGCCAAAGCCTCCTTCAGTTCGGAGTTTTGTTTGCGCAGCTCGTTGACTTCGCTTGTACTGGCTTCACGCATTGTGTCACCCTCAAGGCGCTTCTTCCCTGCCTCTAGAAACTCACGGCTCCAACGATAGTACAAGTTCTGGTGAATGCCTTCTTGGCGGCAGAGTTCGGCAACACTCTCCTCACCGCGAATACCGGCCAGAACAATGCGGATCTTCTCTTCGCTGTTGAATTTACGCCGGGTCTGGCGCCTTACAGTGCGGACGATAGCATCTGCTTCCGCCTTGTGGGTTTTAGGGCTTTGTTTTTTTGCTCATCTTCGAATCCTTCGTCGTCTTCGATAAGCCAAAAACATCACCTTAGAAATTAGGCACTAACTGTCCAACTTGTGCTGACGGGGTACAAACGCGATGAGGCACGCCGTTATTTAACATCGCTTTATGAAAAAGTTCTTTGCGGCCTCAGTATCAGGCCTCTTCGTGAGCATGAAGCCCATAGTTTTGCTGTATTTTTTTACACCTGAACAGCCTAGTGCTCATGCCCATGATCTTTGAAATACAGCTCTTTATAGCCATCCGCAACATCACGTAAATCATCAACAGCGCTCACATCCGTCACCTGCTTCGTCTTCATCGCCTTCACGATCAACGCATGCAAAAATGCCAAATGCTTTGCGTATTCGATGCGCACAGCATCACTGGCATCCCCGGCAGGTATCTTAACGCGCTGTGCCAAGAAATATTCTGACGCAATGTCCTGTATCAAATTCGCATGTTTTTCTTTGTTCGTCGTCCAACGCGAAATCGTATGGTAATCAACATTTTTCGCGCCACTGATCTCATTAATGGCAACCATGGACTTCTCAATCGTTTGCGCATGCTCAGCAATCATATCAAAACGCGCACCATCGCTAAACACGCCACACGGAATCTCACAATGCGCGCTGGCTTGCCCAACAGACAAACACACAAACGCAACACTCATTAAAATAATTTTCTTCATAACCAATCCTTTGTCTAAAAATTTTACGAATGCCAGTACGCAATCAGTAACGGTATCCAAATCAATGATGTCGTCAACGCACCTTTAATGCACTGATAGCCGATCCAATACCAAAACAAGTCCTTCTTGTTCTCTTTGAGGAAACAAATCCCAGATTTAATTTTCACTACAGCCGCCATCATCACCAAATAATCTTCTTCTAAAAAGCCAAGAATGCCAAAATATAACAGCTAATGCAAAGGGTAAATATGAGGAGATAGTCAACGCCTAACTGTTCTCATAACATCCCAATCACTGTTATCAAGCTCACAGAGTGAATCTAAAAATTCATTCTATAAAGACAGAGCCGTATCATTTCCAATATTTAGCATTATAAGAGCAGAGATCATAAGCTTCGATAATAGGGTCTACACCTTCATATTTAGCAATGAACTATTAGTGTTCCCCAGTAATAAAAGGGATACCATTTGCCGACGCACTCAAAAATGACAGCTAGAGAATTTGAGTGTTATTGGCATTGAAAGTAAGGTTCTCCGGATGCGTTATCAAACCCAGATACGCAAAACCCCGCTTTGTGCGGGGCTTGTGGGGAGATATTCTCCAAGTGCGCTGAAAGGCAGACTAAATGCTGGTGCAAGTAGTCAGCACCCAACCATTCTCATAGCATCGCTATAACTGTTATCATCAATTTTACAGGATAATTTTAGAAACTCACCCTATTTTTCTGAGCGCGATCAGCCAAAGCCCCTATTAAAGGCGCCTTAGCCAACTTCTCTTAAGAAAAATAACAGTGATTCATCAGGAAAGACCCTAAATCAACGTCCCCGTATCAGGTTCATCCTCTACAACAGGTGCCGCGATGAACACGTCGATATAGTCCACGCCCGTTAAAGCGGTTTCGCCGCCCGTGCTCACAAGTTCATCCACGGCGCCATTAGTCACGAAATCAGCAATCACAAGATCGACCGGATCATCAAAGCTCATCAAATCGTCATAAAACAACATATTCCCGTCCGTTGACGTCGCCACAAAGCTTGGCTGAGACGCATCATCACTAAGCAGTATATCAGACCTCGCATAAAGCACAGCATCACCATCGAGCGCCGATTGCGCGCTTTGCGCACTCGGCGTTGCATCAAACTCAAACAAGTGCACATTGTTGAATGTGCCGTTCGCCGCCTCATTCCCGTCATCATCATTCGCAAACACAAGCTTCGTATAAGTCGTGCCGATGGTGTAATAATCGCTCAGCTTCAAGACATAGCTTTCAACATCACCGCTGCCGTCATAATCGAGGTTGCCTTGCCCCCATTCTTGACTGCTATAAATTTTAATAAGCTGCTCACCAGTGCTCAAGCTGTTATCCGTATCCAGACCAATTGCATGGATCTCGCCCCGAACGCTGGATGAGTACTTCCCCCAATATTAGCCTCAGCCACCCAGGCCTCAAGCCCAGCCGTAATAGCATTAATGAAAGTGGCATTCTCTCTGGGATCCTGACGAACATAATAATCAACAAACATTTTCTGTTTCTTTCAAAATAAGTTTAACGCGACTCTTACTCAAACAGAGTTTTTCAAAGTAAGACGGTATGAGTGGTGCATTGCATTTGGAAGAATGCGGGTGAACAAAAATCTTGATGGTCGTTCCAACACATGGGTTTGGTTTAATCATATTTTCGTCTAAAACAACGGGAAACTGTTTTTTTATCTTGTTATTCGAAGAATCCACGAATTCATATATGAACCTCCAGCCTTTAGGGGACGCTGGCTGTGATTTTGAAAACTCTATGTGAGATATTTCACCGTCCATCTCATCACCAAGTGTGTATGGCAGCATTAAACTAGTTGAAGTTTCATGCGCGACGTAAAAACATCCAACCAATGAAACTCCCATAGTGATCAGTAATACATATAAACTATAGCCCATAACGTAAGAACTGAAAATCACAAGAGAGGCTATAGCAAGAAACAAAAAAATCCTGACGTGAATAACTTTCAAAGCACCTTCATTCAAATCATCCTCAGCTCGAAGCTCAGCAATAATCTGTTTCAATTCTCGAGGATAAAATAATGTTAGAAGCATGTCTAAAACTTATGTCCTAGTTCTGGCTGCGCTGCCTTGCTATATGGGTTAGGCGAAGACAAGCTCTGTTCAAAGGCCGCTTTGCATTCGGCGTTAACGCGCTTTTCTCGCATGTATGACCCTTTTGCCGCGCCATGGCGTCCATAACACTGCAATGCCACCAATGCTCTCCTTCTTGCCACTGCTCATAATACAGGGGAGCGGAGGGTTTATCAAACTTTTTTGATGACCCTAGCGTGCCCATTGAACATGTTGCCTTATGCATATCGATAACCATAGGCTGATGTGGTGTCTAGCGATAGCGCTACAACTATTCTTCTGTCCACAATTCCGGTTGATACTCACCACACATTCGAGCTAACGTACTCACGTGAATGTAATTTTGCATTCTCCGGGGCTTTATAACCCTGCGTTAAGCGGCTGATATCGCCGTTATGATGTCGCCTTTCGGTCTTATGACCGGGGGGCGGCGATGTATGTCCAAGCCTCACGGTTAAAGATCGTCGC